>JAOTAV010000016.1:1448692-1460312 GCA_026546445.1 Cyclargus thomasi | reverse complement strand
CTACCATGTCATGATTAGTCTAAATTTAAATTTTTGACTGGTACCGACTTCAAAATTATGAAGATTGTGTACGGAAACAGGCTGATGCCTCACCAAATTCTGAAACAGGCACTATTAAAGAATAAATATTATTAAATACTTTTTAGTTTCTTTTTTATTATTTTTGTTTTTTCATTTGGAAGTTTTAATTTGTTGTTGACATTATGCATGCATATTTATGCATAAAACGGCATCTCACGGCATTTTTTGATTATGCTCTTAACTACTTAACAACACTGAATACGGTCTTAGAGACCTAATTTAAATGCGCTTTAAAATTTATTTTGATAAAGAATATATAAAATTAGAATATTTACGAAAAGACTATAAGAGCTTTAGGTTTGGGCTTCAACATAATAATTTTTGTACATGTCTAGAAGTATTTATTGATCATAATAAAAATCAAATATTGTGCTACTAACGCCATCTTTGACTTAATTATATCCAGAATCCAAAAATTATATTAAAGAAACTTGTCACCGTCACACCGAAACACTAATATTATAGCATTTCAAAGCTCCCGCGAGCCCTCACAAAGCTGCTTTTTCGCTAAAAATCGCTGGCTATTATAAGTTGAACCATACAATTATTTCGACTAAAAATATTATTATGACGCCATCTTTTGTTTTCGGGTCATATTATTTTATGACTTTGATAATTGATCATGAGTATCATTAAGTTTATAATTTTTTGATATTTTATGTAAGATATAACATGTCATTTATCTAAATAAATTATATTTTTATAAAAGTCTAGAGGTCGCCCTGTGGTCGAAATTCGACCATAAATATTTATATTTATTAGTATGGAGGAGCTATAAAAACATTAAAGGTGCCGTTACCCTTAGCGAGCCCTTAGCCCTTACCAGGCCATTAAATTGTATTAAATAAAAAGCACCATGGAGACTCTAGTAGCGAGACTCTCGCAAGCGACTGACGGGCGAGACGAGGCGGGTGCAACCATTTATACTCGGGTGGTATCCCAGATTAAGAATTAGTTTACAAGGGCGTTATTGCTGTGTCTCGGCGAGAGTGTACAGCCTCTATTAGAGCATCGACAATGGTGGTATTCTTTGAAGCTTAAAGCAGACCATAGATTTGCCATCTATGATCATCATCTATGATCATAGAGAAAAAAAACATGAAGAAACATAAGAAAAATTGACATATATATTTTTAAAATCCAGTGTTATCTATGGTCTGTTGTATACTGACTGTTACGAAAATAATATTTTTGTTTCCAAAGAACGCTCCTAGTCCTTATATTTATTCCAGAATAATTTAAAAACTAGTGATATCTCCATTCGAAATTTTAGTAAAGCATCTACCACTTTACTAAATTGACTGACTTGACACTTTGTTTTACTTTGATTTGACTAGACTTTAGACTTCACGATATTATGTAACGTTGCTTAAAATATTATTGGAATAAGGAAATTGATTTCCCGCCTTTACTTGACACTGGCCATAGTTATATAGCCGTAGTGTCATATAAAGATAAGGATAACTAGTAATGTCAATATTTTGACGTTAAATTTTTTTAATTTCACATTGACTTTTATAACGTTCTTTAGTACAAGCTTAGTAGTCTTAGTACAGTTGTGGACAGAGGAAAAGTACAATAATTTTTTCTCTGATTCTGCATCAGAAAGTTTAAAGTTGATAGTGGTGACTAAAAATAAAATAGGTTTTTTTAACAAAAAAAAAGAGAACAGTAAAAGTAATATTGTTCACAGTTCAGTTTTGTTTTTTTCAATGGCATTTTAAATTAAAAAAAATCTTAATCGTTGTTTGACCATAGAGCATAGACGATTTGACTTTTTGTTCTGTCGAATACATTGAAAAGATCGGTGGATCGCGAATTCGCGAATCGCCTGTAGAATTCGGTGTGGATTGAGATGTCGGATATCGGCAGCGGTGACGAGGGAATTTCTAGTCAGAGTACGTATTTATTATCAAAATCGAAAATCCCAAAACGCGTATCGTTTCGCGCCGATTTGGCTCGCATCCGTGACCGTTCCATTGTCGTCGGGACGTCCAAAAGTAAATATTTCATTGTTCCCGTTTCAAAATGGCGAATTTGCCTCTATTATTCGAGGAGCGCGAGGCCTAGGTAGGTTTCTGGCGAGGGCCGAGGTAGCGACGTCGGGCGACGGCGCGACGGTTCGCCCGGCTGGGACTTAGCGCCTGGAGGTTGACGACCTATCGATTTTTTTGTCTGCGACCTCTCATCGGCGGGCGGGCCGGTGTCTGGTATCAGGAGGCGCGAGGGCGGCGGCTCGGCCCACCGGAGCGTCGGGGGAGCTGGGGGCTCGGCGTGGCGCGTCAGCTGATGCCGGCGGGATGGAAGGTCGGTGGCAGCGCGGGGCCTGGCCCGTACCCCGTGTCTCTGGCCGTTCTGGCCCACATGCCGCGGCACCTGGAGGTGGAATCCGGATTGGCACAGTGATTGGATGATCAGTTACCGAGTAGCCGTTATAACCTCGCGTGTTCTTTGTTCTCTGAAGTGATAATTTTTGTGTTCCCAATTGTCCAGGAAGCGTAAGGGAAGCCATGGGTGAGTCCAATCTATTTTTTGTCAGTGTGAGTATCTATTTTCCTTATATGAATTTTTACTGACAGATACAGACAAAGGATTATCAAGCAGATGGTTGATCAAATAATCTTCTAATTTTCAAATAATTACACTATGATATTCTGTTATTGGGAAACTATACCTATATAAACTCTCTGGACATGTAACTACAAAAATATTGTCCTAAAAGTAACTAGGAACATTCAAAACTTGTTTAGGTTTTGAACATATAAAGATATTTGTAGTATGCAAAGTACAGGAAACATTTCAAATTCTATTGACACATAAGACTGATTTATGTTAATATGGCACATGGTGCTAAAAATCAAAAAAATAAAAACTATGTATTAAGAATAAGGACTGTTAACCTTTTTAGGATAAAACTTGATCTATGGTTTTTATTGGCACCTGATATCCAAACCTGGTTTATCAATCAAAATGTGAAGATGAAAATTGTAATAGATAATGATAAGCCAAACAAACTTAAAATATTACAGTAAATGTATGTTTCTTTGGCCTAGTTTGTATAATGAACTTAAGCAATGTCAAATATTTGGTTCAAAATGTTTTAGGTATTTAGTAAGGAGTCCATAATATAGTACTCTTTATATTAAGTACATTACCATGATGGTATTTATAGAAGATTTGCATTAATATGAGTATTGCTCCCTTTTATACATTTGCTGCTGTCCCGGGACTCTATGATATGCCATGGCATATGGCCCATATGCTATGATCTATTTATAAATTTACCTCAGATATAGGTTTTTAAAATCATATAATTATTCATTTTCATATGTTAACTTTTTCATCCCATTTTCTTAGACATAATGGAGATCTGGATTGTGTTTATATATGTAATTGTTTAATACACTGGCGGCCAAAAGCTGACAGATTTGTGGTTCATATTTAGAAAGTCCCGTAAAGTAGCCCCTAATTCCAAGGAAAATTTGTACTCGGATGACACTTTATATATGGAACTCAACACTAAAAGTATCTGTGTACACCTCTTAAACAATAGTAAGTAATTGAGCAAGCAGCACATCATCATTACAAGCATTTACATTTATTGAAATAACATTAATTTCTTCCCCCACTATGCACCAAAATGATAGAAGTCATATTCAAAGACCTTACTGTGTCCTCAAGTGCTCCAATCATTTAAATCATGATCAGCAATTACATGCAAGTAATTTTTAAAATTTGTTTAAACCAAACTGGAAATTTGTTTCCAGTTTGCTTTAAACTACTTTAAAAATTAACAAGCATATAGCATACCAAATGCAAAGGGCAACAGGGGGTGCCTTGTCACTCCAGAGGTGTCAATATAACAAAAACAAAAATTTACAGCAACACATGTGTGACCAGTTGGAGTTACTGTGATTAGAAAATAGATCTTGTGTTAAAAGACAAAAACATAGGAAATAAGACATTGCTCATTTCTTACAAGATACAGAATGCAAGCTGTATTTTTTTTTTGTTTGTTCAGTGAACATGTTTGACCAAAACATGTCCACTGAATAGATTTTTATGAAATTTGGTCTCCATACCAGATTTCATCAGTAAATAGAAATTATTTTGGTTTTGGATTAGCTTGCTAAGATTATGGAGTACTTTTTAGTCTGATATAACTAATACCTCCATGGGAAAAACTATTTCCACACTGGCAAAGCTAAGAGGGAAATTTTAGTCTAGTGATACATGGTTATTATCAGTTATAGATTGAGAAGCACTATTAGTGATAATTACTTATCCAACGTACCTGTTATTCTGGTGTGCTGTAATTTACTATCTAACCTAGTAATGCAAATATAAATGCTGCTTACCGGTTTTGTTCCATAACCGCACATTGTTTAGTTACAGGAGTTATTGATGATTATAATAAAATGCTTACATAAAAGTGTGACCTAATTGGTCTTCAGGGAAACATGTGCAAATTAGTGTTTGCATTAAGTAATCCATTATATAATTTAAATAAATGTAAAATGTCTATGTGCTACTTAGTTACTAATGCAAAAACCTGTGTCTAGATTATATTTTTCAAGCTAGGCTAGTGAAGTAATGTCCGTAAGCCAGCAAGTTGTTTGGCTCGGCTCTTTTGGCTTGTAGACAAAACTAGCTTCATATCTAAGTTAATTAAACTTATTGAAAAAGCTGGATTAGCTGACCAATTAAAAGAAATTAAGCTTGATTTCCTTGTTTGAAATCTACCCTAGCGTAGCCCGGGCATTAGACAAGGTAATGAAACTTTTCCTCAGGAAAGGATAGCATTTTCGTTTCAGAAAAATGTATGGTTCCTGTATGACATAAAATATATGCTAACTAAAATGTGAATGGCCTACAATATCCAGTATTCAATTCCAATATTGAAGAAGAAACAATGTAAGAGAGGTATTACTAGTTACAAACAAAGAAAATAGTATTTTAAATATATGAAAAATATATAATTTTTTGCATTCATAAACATGTATTTCCCAACTCCAATTAGATGATTGATATACAGAATTATAACAGGCATAGTGCTAAAACTTTTATATTAGCATATCACAAAACTATGTCAAGGTGACTGGTCCCAGCCTTCTGCAAAAACACCATATTATCTTATAGTTTTTTATCTCGTTTTAGATTTGACATATTAGAAGGTTGTTTGCATCATCCTGCCTTCACTATCCACAAAGGACAGAATTAAAATTATAGTTTAACATTTTAATGGTTCATGTTTAAAATCAAGGAATTGACAATTAATTATTCCGACCAGTAACTAGTTCCTGAACTTAGCGCGTTCAAATAAAGAAACAAACTCTTTAAATTTATATAATTAGTATAGAAGTATAGATTAATTCGGTAACTTAAGGGACTAGCTTTGAGTTAGCGAATTAATATTCGCATCTTAATTCGCGAGACGTTTTGAAATTTGCAGGCCGGCTCCATTTGAATATTTCATAAGAGAATTGCATAAGTGAGGTCGAGGACGGCGCGCGAAGGGATCCAAAACACATACGAAACGAAATCACCTCTGATCACATACGAATATTGGTCAATCAACATTGGGGTGGCGGCTCCCCAAATTGATTCTGAATTTTCTAATGATTCGGGTTTTTTTTCAGCACTCACACTGTAATATGTACGTAAGAACATACATACATTCCTATACAGTATGTATGATCTTAAAACCCAAGCGCAATTGACAGGACAACCACAGTTACAAGGTTAGAAAAGAGAGTTGGCCGATGCCCGTTTTCCATAATTTCGATCAAATGGATTGAAATAAAAAGCCGACCATAAGAGACAACTGATACGTTTTTGGGAATTGTATTTAGGCAAATGCAAATTTAAAGGTAATAGGTTTAAAGTTTACAACATAGGTTCATGGCTAGTACTAAATTAAATACATCTATATATACGTGAGCAGAAAACTTCGAGCCCCTTTTTACGAAAGACACGTAGATGTAAAAGCATGAAATTTATCCCAGTTGTAGTTGATATGGAGCAGGAGCGTGGAATATCAATATTATTTTAAAATATGCTTTAATTTTGGATTTTTTAATTAATAAAATATTCTAGTATGCTCACTACAACACGCACACTACAATATTTTGAGATGACATTATAATCATACACGAAATAACAACTCTTTTGTTTATGGTTGAGATCTGTTTTTTTTTATAAAATATTATGGTCTGGTAACGAGACTTTTATGGCAAATCTATGATTGAATTGAGAATAGATTATACTTTTTTATTATAGCTCCTCTTAACGATGGATTTAAATATTCATAGCCGAATTTTGACCACAGAGCGACCTCTAGTAATCATTTATTTCATTTAAAATTACCATAGTTTGACATAATATGCATTGCACCTGCACTAGGCAAAACCTGTCTTGCAGCTCTCCAATATTATATCTATTTCTGTAAACGAAAATTACTACATATTCCTATTCTCTGTTACTAGTTTACATCAAATTATGTCATCTTTTAATGTAATAAACTTAAAATTCATACAATTAACACGCGAAGCCCAAGGACGAAAGTTTTCTATGTGAGGCCGATTCGCATATTTGGACTGTTGTTAACTAGGTCGATTTCTAACGTAATAGTTTCAAAGTACCTATAAAGTTTCGATATTAAATTCGCATTATCTACCTTCGGTTAATTGGGGCCGAGGATTCTTGTTATTTCTTGAGGGGAAGGGTAGCAAGACTGATAATGCGAAGTGTATACTATTTTAACTGACTTGTCCAATGCTTTTATCCATTCTAAATTAATACATGACAAATAAGATTACTTATGAATGAATCGAGATACGAAGTATCAGAATAGGCTTCTGAAATTTCAAATATACGTCATGAGAAAGACCGCAACCAAAAGAATGAGTTCTCAGATACTCTGACTGTTCCAAAGGTTGGGTCTCTTCCATAGCTTATTAAAAAGTCGTCGGATACTGTGACTATTGATCTCAAGTAAGACTAATCTCCGCAACCTCGTCAGCGGAAACTGCGATATTGGTCTTCCAATGTGTGTCGCGTAATTTCTTCTGACGCTCGACTCGTGGGTGCGTATCGCTGACCCCCTTAATGGGTCAAAACAATAGCTGGTGGTCGTTAGCTGATGTGTCTACGTCAAAGGAACCTGCTACAATTGGAGATGTGATGGGATATTGATGACGATATTTCATGTTTTCGATCTTAGGGGGCAATAAAATAAAATTAGGCATTTACTATATAGGGGTGTGGAAGTAGCTTAATTGATAGATTCTGGTTGCTTATGACTTTAATAGCTACCCTTTCGTCACGTTACTATCACCTATGATTTCCACACGTTTTGTGAATATAATGGCCTAAAATAAAGATTGCGGGTGACGCAATCTTTATTTTAGGCCACATTCACATAACGTTAATATCAATTTACTGTTTGAGCCTTAACGGCGGAGGCTTGTCAGACGAGAAGAAGATTCGCAAATTAATATGCTCAATAACATTCAATGGCCTTTAACATTTAAGCCCGATTTAGAGAAAGTTCCATAGATGTTGCCTTGGCCCAATTGCCATAATTTAGAGATCTTTTCTCTTAATTATGGTCTCGTGAAAAAACGTACATGTAATGGTCTAATTTAAGAATTACCGTTAGTTAACGGTTTCTATAGTATTTGACAAGTGATTGGAATCACAAAAAAAAGGACAAACGTCCTTAAGCTTACTTTAGTTAAATATCCAAATTCCTAATTGGCGCAGTGAACTTTTTGATCTTTTCTTATAGCTAACAGTGGTTTCAACATCATCTCCTAGTTCTATCCGTCACCCAGTTTACCAGAAGTTGCGATCATTCACGGATCCAATGTATATCAATCTCCATTCAATAACTTTAACTTTTATGTCCAAAAATCGCTACTCGTCTAAAATAATGCGTCAGTGTATTTCGCTATTTCGCAGTGAGGAAACTGCTGGTATAACCGAAACCTTCAATTTCTTTAGATTGAATTAAATCGAACTAATAGGATACAAATCTTGTAAATAAAACAGAAAAAACGTTGCATAACAATTGGAAATCTATTCGCCGTACTTGTTCCCTCGGCTGAGGCTAATTAAGCACACGAGGTGGCTAGAAAAAATGTGGGTTTCACTTTTTTGCACGTCTGGCTTGCGTCTGCGTGTGCTGCCAATGAACTGCCTTGAACTGAGCTCTGGCCGAATACGCCTAGCGGACCAGTTAGTGTCTAACGTGAACAGAATAAACCACGGATGGTAGATGGAATAAAACCAATTTGGGGTTCCTTTAAGCTGAATTCCTTTGAAGATAATGTTTAAAGGTTGGAAAAGCTGACATGACTAATAATTAATATAAGGCGTTGTTTAACACATAATATTCGACGCGATTTTGTCATTTGTTTCTTAATAAAGTTGTTTGTTGCGTAGAGACGTAAGGTTTTCTTATTACATCATCAAATTTAAGGTCTCAATTTTTATTAAAATAAAATGAAAGCCGCAAGGCTAACTGTAAACAGATAATTATAAACCATTTTATCTATGGACCGAATTTGATTACCCAGTAATTTCGCGGTGACCTAGAACGGGCAGATATTTTGGAATTTAGGCGAGCGTCGTAATTTATGTAGTTGACCTGAAATGTGTTTCTTTTTGCTACTGCCAAAACTTATGTTTTTTTTAAACGAGATGATCTAATAAGATAAACGGCATTTTAATCTTAGCTGTTAAACGGTTTTGGGGTGTGTCATGGCCACGAGCAAGAAAATGACCCCAAACAGGAAGCGTTTACAAGTCCGTCGTATGATTTCCTTCAAGGATTTTATCGAAATTGACCAAATAGTAGAACAGGAGCGTATTAAAATATTTATATTTTATTGCTCGCCTCTCGGGCTTCTGTAGCTTTCCGCCCTAGGGCCCCATTAGCCGGAGGTAACCTTTGCGGCCTGTCGCCCCGGGATATAGCCCTTCTGGTCATAAGATAAATACACCCCTGTAGTGGACGCAATGATAAGCGATTACCGCCGTCCAGTAATACCAAGAAAGTTCAGCTGTACCTCCTCTTCCCCAGGCCCCTCAGGGATTAGGAATCTTCAGTGCGGTTATATGGTTGTTTCTAATGTCCAAACAAGTGAATCACATTTTGGTTTAAAATTATGACATAATATTAATCTGCCTGCGAGGTATAAAGTTGCGATTTCATAATCTAGACCGCGTTTAGGACACTGTGGTTTGAGCTATGACTAATTCATAGAACAGTTTTAAGACGAATACAGTACACACTTTTTAATATTAAAGCACGTGACTTAAATAATAGACAAATCTAAAAAAAAAATATTTGATAGACGTAAAAGTGTATCCTTATTTCCTTACTAATATTGTAAATCGTCGGCCTTATTTTTAAAATACGTAACTCTAATGGGATTCATATACACATATTATTCATTACACGAACGGATTTTTTTTTATATGGAGGAGCGTGGAATACCAATATTATTTTAAAATATGGTATAATCTTGCATATATTCTTTTATAAGATAAGGGGGCAAACAAGCAAACGGGTTACCGGATGGAAAGCAACTACCGCCGCCCATGGACACTAGCAACATCAGAAGGAAATTTTACGAGGGAATACGCTTTCTTCTTGAAGGTTTGCAGGTCGTATCTATATATATCGTATATATATATAACCCTACGCATACTACAATATTTTGACATGACACAGTAATCATACACAAAATACTTTTTGTTTATGGTTTAACTCTGCGATTTTTTAAAATAAAATTAAATGGCCTGGTAACGGAGACTTTTATACCAAATTGAATTATCATGTGATTGAATTTATAACAGATTATAATTTTTTTATAGCTCCTCCACACGATGACCCAATACTTAAACTTAAATTTTAAATGTTTACGGTCGAATTTCGACTCTAGTTTTAATAATTAGGCCGAGGAAATGGAAAAATGTGTTTGTTTGTCCTTTCCTCTCTTTCTCGTGATCGAATAACATAAGTAAATAATATAATGATGTCTGATGTTTGTTATTTTGTTTTATATTCCGCGTCTACCGTCTGCCACGCAGCTCATTTGGAATTCGCATATAAAATGCTTTAAAATTCTAATCATACGATTTTATGTGACGAATTATTTTGAATGTAATTACCGAACTTGGTTTCGTATTTTTCTTAATATTCGCAAATGGAAGTGTTTGGATGTACTATCAGAGAAGTTGATTCATAGACAGATGGCGGATCCACGGTTTGACATAGCCTTAGTAAATTACGTAGGCACTCCCATATGCATATAAATGTTTACCTAATAGTACATATAATATTGTCCCAGGACTCCTAGGAACAAAAAAATATCTAACTCACAGTCATTGTTGTGACCTGTTGTTGATCTGCTAATTATGGATAGATATAAAATCTCCTTTTATTAACAAATTTTTGAGATGGTCGCCCATTTCACTCATACTTATCCCGGCACAAAAAATTCAATGCCTTCTTGGAATTCTGTTTTAAAGATATTATACAAGTGAATCGATCGAGTTGATACAGCGAATAATGTCAAAGGAGGGTAGACGTAAAATAAATCCTTTTCAGTCGTTTCTATTTCATTTTCTGGTTTATTTGTTCCTTTTAAAGTATTTCTCCACTTGTATTAAGTGGTACCACAGATTTCTAAATAGCTACCTACTACGTAATAGTCATACATCATTTCCATACAAAAGCTTAAAAATCTACGCTATTAGATCCAGAGCTAGTGGCCGATATAAGTTACGAACGTAGGTTAAGGGACAGGCGAGTTTGACTCGCATAAGCTCAGACAGGCGAGGGAAAATATGCTGCGGGATTTTGATTTATGAATGACAAGGGGTATGTTGTTAATGATCACCATAAGAATTTCTCGCCTTACAGACTGGACGTAGGTTAAGGGACAGGCGACATTGATTTGCATAAGCTCAGACAGGCGAGAAGAAATATGCTGCGGGATTTTGTATTTGAGTGACAAGAGGTAAGCATGTTGTTAATTATTTATTTATTATATGTATATATATAAATGTATATTATACATTTATAATCTCTCGCCTTACAGACGTTCATAACTCAAATCGGCCACTAGCTCTCCAGCTATAATAGAATTTCAAAAAATTTTAAAACATGTATCCATTTATTTCGAAGCAGTAGCTCAGGAGTTAAATTTCATGTCTCTAACTTAAGAAATGACGAACTTTCATACAAACTTTCAACCCCTATTGGGTGAAATAAGGCGCTAGAATTTTTAAAATACTCAACCCAATAAAACATTCCTACTCACCAAATTTCATGACTGTAGCTTTAACAGTTTTTGCCTGGCTAATATGAATCAGTCGGCCAGGACTCGTTATTTTATATATAGATAGATTGGGTCACAGTAGCCCATGTTACTCTCGTTTCAACTAAGTCAATTTTTTGCTAGGTACGGAGGATTTTACCTAGTCATAAATGAAATAGTTTCTATTCCATTAAACTGTACGAATTCGG
>JAOTAV010000016.1:1408413-1445680 GCA_026546445.1 Cyclargus thomasi | reverse complement strand
CCCCCCCCCCCCCCCCCCCCCCCCCCCCCCCCCCCCCCCCCCCCCCCCCCCCCCCCCCCCCCCCCCCCCCCCCGGCGATTAGGTCTAAGAATCGTGAAATTAGTGTGACGTACTTTATGGACGTTCCCTGAGTAAATTAGATATTCCAAAGTCGAAGTGAACCCAAATAAAACTCATAACTTCGACGCCTTGTGTTTCCTACTATTAAAACGAAGTTTTAACACTTTACGCTGACTTCAACAAAAGCAGGTTCTCTGTTTGACCTGGGGGGTTATTATGACCTCTTATTCCCAGCTAAGTTCCAGCCAGTCAGCAGTCACGTGACATTAAATATGTGAACTTTGACATTCCCTAGTGTCACCAACATGTTTAAAATCCATTGGTTGTCTATGAACGGAACTTGGCTGAAAATTGACGACCTCTGTGGCTCAGTTGGTAAGCGCGTTGGTACCTTAAGCCGGGGGTCGCGGGTTCGAAACCCGTCGACGGAGCAAAAAGTTTTTCAATGTTCCTGGGTCTTGGATGTGTATTAAATATGTGTATCATATAATAAAAATCATAAATATGTATATAGTATAAGAGTATTAAATATATTTCCGTTATGCGTCCTATTTGATATGCGCTATTTTGGCGCTGATGGCACAGACGAGCGGGAAAGGAACTAATGAGTTTTTTCTTTTTTATAGTTTACCTATGAACTTCCACCACTTATTTAAACATTAATTATAATATAAAAAATAATACGAAATAACAAACTTTTAGTTGAAAACTTTGTAAACAAAATAAAATTAAAACTATCAAGTGGCCATTTGCAAATTGCGTCAGATTTAGTTCTTTTCCCACTCGTTTCTACACTTAAATTGTCTTGGTCATTTCAAAGGGTTCAAAGGTATACGTCAATCCAGCGTATGGCATTAAGTGCTGTGTTGACACTATTTTTTTGTCGATCACGGTTTTTATTGAAAATGACCTACCGCCTAGAATCTGGATTGACCGGAATCTCAAACGACATGTTTTACTTTTCACCAAGGATAATATTTCTAAAAATAATTGACTAATATTTTGTACGTGTTGTGTTTCAGAATACCATGGTCAAGGTATGGATGCAGGCGGGAACAACTTTGACTCCGGTAAGTCACATTTTATTCATTAAAATTTTTATGCATGCATAGCCTTTGCCCGCGTTATGTAGTGTTTTCATAAAAACTTTCAACACCTCAAAGCAATTTTCTAAAAATCCTGTCTATAGCGAGCACCTTCGTCCTTTCCGAACCCGCATGCAACATTTGAAACTCGTGGCACATGTAGTTTCTGAGATTTCGTGATGAATTATCTTTCGCATTTATATATTTTAAGCGTAAGTATATGACTCCCACAGCTCTGTCGCGACAAAATTCCGTATATTTGTCTGAAATGAAAAGTATCCTTATTCCCATAGGAGGTTTCAGCGTTATCGATAAAGTACTTGCATAGCTTGGGCCTGAAGAGATATCAGACAAACAGATACATTTTCGCATTTATACAATAACCTTCCCCGGGTTCAGGCCCAAGCTATATGAGTATAGCTTGGGCCTGAAGAGGTAACAGACAGACAGGCACATTTATACGATAAGCTTCCCCGGGACTCGAAGTATCTCCATGCCAAATTTCAATATAGTCGGTCCAGCGGTTTGTGCGTGAATAGGTATCAAAGACAAACAAACGCACCCATTTAAAATATTAGTGTGGAAGTATGGATATTATTATTGAAGTATGGATGTTAGTTACCCGCTTCATCCTCTGACGTCTTCTACCGATTATCTTTGAACGATCCCCGTGCTGACCCAGAACGAGGTCGCGCTCCATTTAACGGCTAATTCGAATTGGACACACGGGTTTATGATATGTGACGTCGCGAATTGGGACAAACACACATAAATGTAATTCATAATAAGTACTTTCTTCCGTCTTGTCTAAGTTCGGTGAGATTTAAGAGGATTAGCTTGACCGACGAATTTGTGATCGGAAGAATTTTGACGTCTCGCCTGTCAGATACCGTACGAAAACCTGTCTGAAATTTCTGAGTCTGACAGTACGCGGGATCGATATTTGTTGTCGATACATATGAACAGAGTACACTGCCAGAATGGTGCATCCTTTTGTCCTCGATTACCAATATAAAAAAGAACAGACTACGTCGACGCGGTGTCCGATTTTTTTTGATCTTGAGTTATCTTGGCTGGCTTGTATACTGCGACAGTTGAGATACAAAAATGATTGTCTATGCCCTCCATGGGATGCGTGGTGGGTTGTGCGGACCTGTTCGCTTGCACTTCTTAGGGCGGATTCGAATAGAGTAAAATTTTACTAGAGGATAATCTAAGACGAAGCTGGTATTGCGTTTTAGCCCCTTTGTACGTAAGAAAAGAGTAATTAAAAACAGCAATTAAATTTATAAGACGAGGTTTTATCATACAGGTTTTGTAAAAATCTCTTGCGATGAAAAATAATTGCAGACATAAGTGGAAGAATCGAATTACTAATATTTCACAACCTACGAGGAAATACTCATTATATAAACATTGTAACTTAGCGAATTTAATTTCTAGCTTGTCTTTCTAGCCATACATTAAATCCACATTATTTTAATTTCAAATTATTGAGCGCTCCCGTTCCCGTGAGATACTGTGTTGAACGGCCAACGGTGTGGGCACCGGACACCTAGATTTATAATAAAGACGTTAAAACTAATAATTGTTACAAAGGCGGGCCAGGAGGCGACTGTCGAGGCGTGTCGGTGTATGTAATCGAACGCGATTTCTAATTACGTGCAATATTTGATTCATAACTACGCCTTTAGTGGATTGTAAAATTTAATTTCGTTATTGGATAGATCCAAATGCGTAAAACCCCTCCGAATAATTGATACCTGAGAGCTTAGCCAACAGGTAATCACTATCGCTTCTTTAAAGTATTGGCTAGGGACTCTGAAATGAACGCGGTTGACTCACTCGTTCGGCGTATCGCTCATTCGGAGTACGCGGTTTTACATCGACTTCCTATGAGGCTGTGGTATTTATGTAAGTCTACCCATTTGTGCCGAAGTTTACTCCCCCATGGCAAAAAATAAGCTACAATATGCGTCTTACAGATATTTCAACTCAGTTATGCGCGCGGCCCTGTGTGCGTACGCTTGTGAATACACAATTTACATCCATGTATGTGGCAGTGACGCGGCAGGCGTCGTCCTAATAAACAAGATTGACCCACACATAGAACCGCGCGCACTACTGATTTGATATATCTTATACTACTTTCTACAAACTTATAAGTGTTGTTGACACGTTTCAGGTCAACAGCAGCAGGAGCAGGAGTTGGCGACGAAGATGCTGCAAATCCAGTCCAAACGGTTCTACCTCGACGTGAAGCAGAACCGGCGGGGGAGGTTCATCAAAGTGGCAGAGGTAATGTGGGGGTACATTTTTCTTATGACTCTCTATTTTCCATGCTCCATCCTCATCCAACCTTATACGCATGCCTTCAAAATGGTCGTGTAGGCGGCAGTGGCCTAGCCTCCTAGGAAGGCAGGGAATTTCGTAGGTACAATCAGGGAAGTTTGTACAGAGCCAGATTGCAGATCTAAGTTGGCTGCGAATTGACATATTCCGACCGAACTGAACAGAAAACTGGCGTGAAACGGCGCTGTGCTGTGTTTCGTTCGGTGGGTGACCCAACTTCCCTTTACTGGTGGCCCAACTTCCCCAATCCCCCTATCCCTATTCCTTATTCCTTCAAAAGGCCCGGCAACGCACTTGCGACTCTTCGCATTTTGCGAGTATCCATGGGCGACGGTACTTGCTTTCCATCAGGTAACCTGTCTGCTCGCTTGCCCCCCAAATATGACGTAGGTCCGTCAACTATATCTGTTGCAGCTTCCCCATGGTACATGGGGCGGCAGAAATAATGTGGCCTATGTTCACAAAAAATGTAAATCCTTCACTGCTCATCCGTCATTGAACTTTACCCGTAAACAGTGGCGTAACTAAAAGGTGGCAAGAATTTGCCACGGCCCTCGAACGGTATAGTTACGCCACTGCCCGTAAACGTAAATTGAAAATTTATGCGACGCTATGAATGTGTGCCTGTGCACAGTGTTACTAGTAGTGGCTTTAGGGATTGTTGACGCTAGGTGACCCCCCTAGAGAAGGGGTGTAGTGAAGCGGGGCTTTTTGGGTCTTGAATCTTAACACACTCTATAAGCCTTTGGTTTTCACAATAAACAAAACTCAAACAATTTGCATAAACTGACCTAGTCTATCTAGTTATCTATTACACTAACATTACATTAATGAGACTTCATATCACACATGACATGGACCGTGGTGATTGATTATTTTCCTCCAAATCGTTGTGGACCGTCCATTAAGTACGTCATACAAGTTTTATGTTTTAGACCCCTTCCCCTTGTCACAGGGGAACACATTTTTGAGATCCCACTCCCTACTGTGGCGTCAAAAATTTGTAATTTTACATCTAAAAATTGAAACCACTATATGTTTCATATATGAAATTAAATTTTTAACTTTTAACGTTTTTATTGAACTTTTATGTGTGACTTACTTTATGGATGGTCCCTTGGTATGTAACAGTCCACTGCAATCATGACAACGATTTTACAGTCAACAGCTGATATTTCCAATAGCAATTAGTATTTTGCACCCGCTAGGGATATTACATTCCAATGGCTTCAGAGACACTCGTCAAGGTATCTGAGGCGTATATAAAATGAAAGTCAGTTTTTCTCGCACACAGAGGCGAATATTTACCGGTAATAGTTAAAAACTTACCGGTAATAAAGATTTTAACATAAGCCCTATACAGTCATCTATCGAAGTCTTTATAAATTTGAATATCTCTCAGCGACATCGTTGGCTTCTTTGGTAATTATATTGTTAAGTTTTTCTAACATTTCAAAAAGTCTCTATGATTGGCAACTCCCCCAGTAGATCATATTTAGCAAGAAGAATTTATTGTGCCTTTGCGGGTTGGTTGATTTTTTTTTCAATTATAAGTTAAGCTACTACATGACACTGCACTTTCATAGAACGTTATTAAACATAATGCAGGTTTATCGAATGCAGTTAACGTCAGTTCTTTGGAATGCAGTGTCGTGTCGTCCGTGCCGCATTGTCGCATAATGAGGTCTAACCTTAGAGCATTTTCTTCCCAGATCGGAGCGGACGGGCGGCGGAGTCAGATATTCCTGGCGATGTCGACGGCGGCGGAGTTCCGCGACCACCTGTCCGCGTTCAGTGATTTCTACAGCTCGCTCGGCCCGCCCAACCCCGACAACGTGCCTGAGGACGGCAAGCTCAAGTCAGAGATGATGCTCAAGGTAGGGGCATGGTGATCATGGGTGATATATGTATGGGGTATGCCCGAGTGCGGCCATACCCGGGGAGTCTCACATACCCCAGTAGCCTTCCCATGAGATGCATAAATGCATTTACCCAATGAAAAAAGGATTAAGGCTTTTGTCATCAAAAAAGGCGTCATTACACGCTAGATTTTCTATGTGTTTCGTCGTTTTTATTATTCATATTTTATTATTATATTGATGTGTTGCGCAGGTGACCAGCAATATTATGTCGCGTCGTTCTCATACGTTGGCGAAACGCAGACGTGACATACGCCTTCAGTAAAATGTGGCCTCTCAAAAGTTATTTTAAATATATCTCTATATGATATAGATAGTCCTAGTAACTCAGTTGTTTGTCCGTATATGCACACCTTTCTTGCATGTGGCAATGACGCGGCAAGCACCGTCGGAGTAAACAAGGCTTACCCACACATAGGGCCGCGAGCACAACTGAGTTAGATTTGTTGAACATTTTGTGTAACTCGTTCTACTTCGATTCCAGGACAACAGACGGTACTACCTCGACCTGAAGGAGAACTCCCGCGGGCGGTTTCTGCGTGTGTCGCAGACGATCACGCGGGGCGGGCCGCGCTCGCAGGTGGCGCTGCCGGCGCAGGGCATGATCGAGTTCCGTGACGCCCTCACCGATCTGCTCGACGACTTCGGCACCGACGACGGCGGGTGAGCGAGACGGATGTATGCCGGGCGTGTGTGTGCGAGAGAGATATAGCGAGAGAGACGACCACGGGTGGACGGTGGCACTGTGGAAACGATAGGATTAAGCGAGATGGAAATATGCCAAGCGTGAGTGTGAAAGAGGACAGCGTGTATCAAACTTGCTTAGCGGATCGTTCTTTTATCACTTCGACGCTTATCAAGTTTTGCGACAAGTGTTAACATGGTTCATATTGAAATATATTGAACATTTTCTTTCGAGTAATACCATTATGATTTAAATAAACCCTATCAGTAGTGTTAAAATGATAATTTGTTTTACAGATTCAAAGGCGAATTGCCAGAAGGAAGACATTTGCGTGTGGACAACAAAAATTTCTATTTCGACATCGGGCAGAACAACCGAGGCATCTACATGAAAGTCAGCGAGGTGGTACCTTCGTTGCAAGTAATTGTTATGAACACCCATGCATACATTATTATTATTATTCGTTTCTAAATTCTTAAGTCTTATATATAAATATTTTAAAATATGCTATGATATTAAATATTGAATTAACTACTATTGAAGCTGCATTACATCCATATATTAATATTGTAGCAGAAACTAAATAAAAATTGTTAAATCAATGTCATTCCACACATAGCGTCTTATTATTAAATGAAAACGTGTTGCTCCATAACAAGCGATTACCGATGCCCAAACAGTAATGACTTATGGGATGCTAAAATCCCACTAAAGTGTTATAGGTCTATCGAGGCAGTAGCGGTCGTTTCACTAACTCTTGTCGAAAAATTTGTCATATTTTAGTCTCTCTCTTGTCGAAAAGTTTTCTGTACAGACCTGTACAAACTAATAATAAACATGTTTATTATTATTGTTCGGCAGACACGGTGTGCA
Organism: Cyclargus thomasi; assembly: GCA_026546445.1. NCBI lineage: Eukaryota > Metazoa > Arthropoda > Insecta > Lepidoptera > Lycaenidae > Cyclargus > Cyclargus thomasi. The sequence continues at coordinate 1,438,706 of JAOTAV010000016.1, read as the reverse complement.
TGTGTATGAAGTATATCACCTCAAACTTATAAACATTTGGGGATCATAATTCTAAGACGTCAACATGAGGTTTTTCTACATAAAAGCCAGTGTTAGCGCCAAGACTAGTAAGGTCAACGACCGTTAGTGCCAATTTAACCTGATTTGTCTGTATATTTCAAAGAGTTTTCGGTACCGAAGCATTTGTCATTCTCCCTCCCCCCTGCGTTCCAGGTGAAGAGCAACTTCCGCACCGCGATCACGGTGCCCGAGAAGTGCTGGGCGCGCTTCCGTGACATACTCGCCGACTACTGCGACAAGATGAGCCGCGCGCAGCTCTCGCCCGAGCCGCACCAGGTATAAATGCTACATCGCGCTATTAAAGATTTCTTAGTCCGGCACTATAAATACGACAGTTGAAATCAGTCACTTAGGCTTCGGCCTAGCCGAGCATAACACCTCACCCGGTCGGAAGATCTTCTTTTGTGACTACCACGCATATTTCTACACTGGTGACCCCGACGTGATACATTTTATTGGTCGTCATCGTTTCGGTGACGGCGGCCGGTTTTATACACACCAGGCCTGTTATGCAGGAGTTATGGTGCCCAAGTGTGGGTACACAATATCCACTATCTTTTTACTATCACAACACAGTGGGACGGATGAATGACAAGACTGACGAGAGACCAGATGGGGATAGACTTTTACATGCCCATCCGACGCCTGGATCAACCTACTTGGAATCAAAATAGTTATACAACCAAAAGGTTTCATTAGTATCAGGCCAGTAGTTCTGAAAATTAGCGGGTACAAATAGACAAAGTGGAATATAGACAATTTTTTTATTGATTTGTGTTCTATTACTGTTCCTTAACTTAAAATATGTGGCTTCTGAAGCTGCTAAAATGCTTCATTGTTTTAATTTCAATTTAGAATCATAATTTGTGTTCTATTTTGTATTACGAACGATGGGATTGACAACAAGATAGCCAGTTGACGAATCTACGTCATTTGGTTGGAATATGTCAATTCCATAAAGGTGGTGATCTACCGGCTGAGTTTGACATAACCCGGCCAAGTAACTTAGATCCACAATCTGTATCTCTTTCAACTTCTCTGATGGTACATAAATCCTTTTAGTTAAATAAAGATAAAAAAACAATAATGGGTCTATTTTGTAAAAATATTGAAAGTATACGTCATTTTTACTGTTTAATCATATGTGTATATGTAAAAATATAGATGTCTGTCTATGGTTCTAATTGTACGTATTTTGACTTATATTTTATCCTAGGGCTCCGGATCAACTCGCGCCGGGAGCGCTCAGCCTTCGCGGGACATAGTAAGTTTATTCTATTATCTATTTAAATTACTAGCTACATTTTTTAAGATTGTATTATAATAATTTTTAAGTAAAGTGCTTTCGGTCAATCGAGGTAGTAAAGGCCATTAACTATCTATAAAAAATTTAAAATGTTAGTTACCCGTTTCTTCAACTTATATCTTCAATTATACGTAGCGTACAAACTTCAAGAGGTCAGTCGCGGACGTAACTCGCTACTGATAGTTTGTTTCGAGCTTTAATGACTTTTTTCGTCTTTTTTGACCAAAAGCAGTATAGTTGTAGTTTAATTTAATCAGGTTACAATAACAAAATATACTATAGCTTTGATTATCAAAATTCCAGGACACGTTCTCGGGCGGCGCCCAGAGCCGTATTTGATGCGACCCCCGCCTGCTCGCGCGCCACGACCACTGACTCCCGCGCGGCCGCAGCCCCGGCCCGGACGGCCCGCGCTGGGCCGACCTCATGGCCCAGCTGTTCGGACCGGCGTAGTCACCCCAGTGTAGACTGTAGGGAGTGGTCCAGGACTGTACCCCGATCGCCGACCGCACGGTCAATCTGCGAGCTTCTTCTACGGGCGGTGTCTCGAGTTCGCTAACGGCTTAGAGCTTTACTTTCTTTTTGTAAATATTTTTTGTTTGGCACCCGACTAATCAGGTTTATTACGAGGCGTTTCGGCCTTTTTTTGCGCCGTGGTGTCGTATATGAACATTGTTTGACAATGTAGTATGTTTTAAATTTAACGCCTTTCAAAGTAAAAACTTTTATTTTTATAAGATATTTTCGATTTGCTTGATTTAACCTCGCACAATTTATTTAAACCTCACGTTAGTTAAGCGCGTTACAAACTCGAAGCCTGCTTGTTGTGAATTAAAATCAATTAATTACTAAATAAAATTATGCTCTTGAGCATATAGATTACTATCGAATTATTATTGAAAAGTCTATGACGAAATTTAAAAAAAATCATACTTTAACGGGCTAAATCAAGCAAGTATTGAAACACCATGAAACTTTAAAACTATAATTGGAGAATGTTATGCCACTTAGTTTATAAGTGAACGTTTTTTTATTATGTTTATTCATAGTTTTTTTTCTAATCTGCATTATATATAAGGCACGGGAGTGGCAACGACTCGTGGATTTCCGATGAAAATTTCAATAAAATATGTAGTGTACATGTTTGTAGATAGTCTCGGACAAATTCTTCGAAAATGAAAGTTGAAAGGTGTTCAAATACGAACATGTACAGCCGCAAGAAAAAGTGAAATTCCACGCCAGTCTGGAGAGATGGATAGGGCACCGGGTGTTTACAGGGTGTGTTACAGCGGCCGCGCTGTCGCCGCCGAGCCTGAGGGAAGTGAGGGTAGTTCGCTAAACTGACCAAAACTTTTTAAAATTCGGAATTTTTCTTTATTGCCATAACTCGAAGCGGCGGCGGCAGGGCGGCCACACTCGAATTTTAGATAGGATAGCGCATTGCTGTGATATATATGTAGACGGAGAATATCCGAGGGATTAAAAAAAATATATGACAGGTGGACGACGCGGTCGTTTCTAAATTTATAGCTTTATTTATATATTTATACAATTTTTAGGTGTTCGGACGTCCGACGTCCCGGATTTGATCCACGACGCTTCAAGCGTGTAAAATTGTTTTCGGAAGATGTGATATTCGGAAATTTCCACTAAAATATTGGCATTTCGAGGATGAAATTGATAGTGTTGTGATATGTTTTGATATCGTTTTGTGTCCGCCTAGCGTTGCACTGGGCCGCGGCGTCCACATTGTTAAATTAAGTTGGGTTTGTAAGCACCCTGTGTAATTTGTTACGACTTGTCGATGGACGTGCTGTTATTTTCACAAACATATCAGGAATGTCCTTAGAAACAAAAGAATATCTTCAACCTCCTCTTAAGAACTAACGATTTTCGTACAAAAGTTTCGACGCGTTACAATTTTGTCTCCATCAACAAGTCGATACATCGTGTGCGTGTATATACTTGTGTGGCGCGCGTGAGCGTGGGTGTTTGAGTGTGTGAGTGCGGGGGAGAGTAAATACAGCAGGCGTTGGCGTGCCTTCTAACTTCTTTACTAATATATTTATGCATTTTTGTTTTTTTTTATATAAATAATATTGATTGATACAATTCAAAATTTTCACTTTTTATTGTTGGCTTTTTGTGACAACGCGTCGGAGCGCGATGCGCTCTAAATTTTTGATGTACATCAATTTATCGACTAATAAAATTGAGTATAGATTGTATTGTCAAAGATCTTAAGTTAGCAGTTTTAGGACTTATGAAATAGAAACATGAATGTCTCCTGCGCGAGCAAACGCTAACTTCGGACCGGTGATATTGACGTTGTTTAAAATAATTCATTACGTGTATGTGCGTAGTTGTTTACGCTAACAGTCAAACGAGGAACAAATTGCGAACAAAACGTGTGTTATTATTTTTACTATATACATAGTTACATATGTTGCGCTTCGCTTTTCGCATAGTTTAACAATTGACTTTCGATTCTTTGTGACGGTTCACACGATGTAAATAAATAATTCAGTCTAGCTGTTTATTTCAACGTTATCGATTGCAATGTCTGTATACGGCGGTCTATAGTTCGCAGCTATTTTGTTAACCTCGAGCGTCATACGTCGAGGGAATGTGATATGGCGCGGAGAGGTCGTTACTTGTAAAATAAATTGTAAAATTTAGCAATAGTACTATTGATAAGCATCGAAACATAGATTCTGTGTTATTTGCGGTGGGCCGGCGGCGAAGATTCTGCACGTCGCACGACCGCAGCGTTTTTGCCGCCGACGGCACCATTTTAAGGTATTTAAGAATTGAATAGGTCATTGCAGCTAATTTGTGAATACCTGTGTTGCCTGAGATACGAGTGACGCTTTTTTCTTGAAATCGTAATGACGAATATTTTCTCATAAGTGACATTTGACAAATTTTAAGATTAGTGCGTGCGCGGGGGGCGTGGCCTCCGCGCGCGCGTAGTCGTCACCCTGACGGATAGTAATAGCGATAGATCGAAACAATTATTTACCCGATACAGTCTAATAGTGTTAGGTTTATTTTACTCAGCCCATTTAATAGCGGGAGAACTTGGTAACGTCCGGTAAAGATAAATAGAAAAAAAAATTTAAATACATATATAAAAATTCACTTCTCTATACGAATAAATAGAAATATATTAGGAGCGGGAGCGGCGTTTTTATTGTAAGTTTAGGATAGTTTCTCTTTATTTGGGACATTGCGTCGGCCACTTCTATAATTGCAACGGGAATTTTCAATTAAAGTAATTTTAGTCACATAGAAATAAATTTCCAAGCTCTTTTTGTTTTTCACTTCTAAAGCGCTCGAAATTTAATTTAATTTTACGTATTTCATTTCTTACAAAGTTTCAACAACGGGTATTTAGTACGGTTTTCTTAAAGTAAGTCCAGTGAATGTATTGTTAGTAAAGCATCGAAATATTTTTTACTCCCAGAGAGTTTTTCAACTTTTGAACTCCTTCGTTTTTGCGTTGCCGCAAGAAAATCCATGGTCGGTAATAGCCAACCAACAAGCTATCCATCCTGGGCATCTAGCTGAAGTGGTCGATGGTGGTGTCTCGTGTACGTGGTGTTTGTTCCTTTGTCGGTGTGTATGTTGCGCGTGCGCAGGCCGTGGCGCGATCTTAGTCCGTGTTCCGTATCGCTTGTCTGTTACTGTAATGTTGGGTCGCGGGGGGACGCATACCTACTTATGTAATCCTAATAACAACAGCTAATAGTCCAGCCCACCGTAGGCAAAATCTTTTTTTTTGTAAGCGTTAATGCTTACGGAAAAATCTAATTGTATGGAGTTGATATTTGAAAACCGCGTCACAACTTTCAACTCTTACTATTAGATTTTTCCGTAGGCGTAAACGCTTACAGAAAACGGATTTTAGCTAGGCGGGGGGAGGGGAGGGGGAAAGGACTATGTCAGGCGATTATAAAGCAAATATTCCCGCCTTGCCTTTAACTTATGTGTTCGATATTTCGATAGAATTCTGAGAAATAAAACTGCGTCCTGTAAAGTGCGGCCCCCCGCGACTAGTGGCTTAATTTTAACAATTTATGGTACAAAATGTAATTTTAGTTCCATAGACGATTAAGATTTACAGAGTTTATATTTAGAGGAGATAAAAAAGATATATTCATTCTTATCGGTCAGAGAGATATATGTACAAGATGTTTAACGTTAATATTAACATAGTGTATCGAAGCTAGCTAGGCGTGTGTTGACGTCGGCAATAGGCAGTAGTTGTGATTGTGAAGCTATGGGATTATTTGATTTTAGGATTTCTCTGTTCCGTCGGACCGGCGAGTCCCGCTTGTGGTATACTACTCGTCAACAACTAGTGCTCTAGACACTAGAACAAATCGAGTCAGGCCGTTTGTCCATAGCACGGCGTCACCGACAAGGATATTATATTAGACAGATTAAATGCCACTCTATATATAGGCTATAGTTTTCATTTTCTAGCGACATAGCTCTATCGTTCGTGTCATCGCTGATCGTGGTTGCATGGAGCAAAATTAAACCTTTGTCTTTGTCATCAGTGGCATTTTACCTGTCTAAAATAATCTCATTGACGATTACGGCTTGTTATGAACAAGCGGCTTAAATGTACGTGTACGCATTATGAAGATGGGCGTGGCCCAAAACAACCCGCCCTTTTGCGTGCGTAAATGTTTGTAAATTAAAGTATTATGTTGTTTGACAAAGATGTTTATATAAGGCCTAAATATTCAATAATAAGCATCTATTAGCCATGGTATAAACGCATTGGAAGAAACATTTAACGAGTAGTATGCCACTCTTCCAATATCCAGCTGCTCCGATCCATATTTTCCCATCAATATCTATATTTTTCATATCCGGATACAGAAAATCTTACTTACCTTTATAGTCGGTGGTCTGACCGAAAACGCATTCACAAATTGTTGCATTTTAATGTGTTACTATATTGATGCGTTCAATAGTCAAAGCAACGACTTGTAGGTACAATACTGAGGTCAGGTATGCTACTAACACAGTTATTATGATTATAAAAACATAAGATTAAGTAACTTATATTTTGAAATGCATTTAAGCGTATCAGCTATGTCGGGCCAACAACTGGTGAAAATTTTTCTTGGGAGGCTATAATCTATTATAGCTCCGAACTTAATTGTATATCATATTGACTGTGTGGTAGTGCACTTGACGTCCTTTTGACCGCATTCCCGTGTCCGTGTGTCGGTCTGTCGGTCGGTCAGGGCCGAGTGCTCGAGAGCTGCCTCCTGTGATATCCCGCGCTGCGGCCCGCGCACGCTCGCCTCGCCTCGCTTCCAGCGTCGCGTCGCTGTCGCCTGCCTCGTCGTGACAAGTTTGCGTCGCGTACGCATCTGCGTGCACGTATTTGCGTCGCGTATACGCATTTCAGTCATTCAGTTGCGTCACAGTGCGGTTATAATGGTCTCTTTTGCGTCGCGTACGTAAACTAGCGTACGCATTTTTGTCGCACACGCAATTAAACAGTGGCACGAGTGTGATGTTGGCCCTGATGCTTAGTCCGACTTGGCAGGTGTCGTGTGAGCTGAAGTGATAGTCAATTATCATAATATTCATTAATGCACGCTCCGTCGCCGTCACGCGCGCCGCACCACCGCCCTAAATGTCACGTGACCGTGTCTAGCAACACTCATCGGATTCCTTGTAAGGCAGTGAATTTTTGATCTTCAAAATTCGTCGTAATATGCATAATATGAGTGTCGTGTACGGTCTTAGGATATATTCGACTTTAGCGTATTTCTCTGAACTCAATAGATTTATTTTGCGGTGTGATGGCGCCGGTCGCGCGCCGCTCTCGCTCTGTACGTTATACTTACATAGGCACCTAATAGATACGATTACTGGTAAAAGTAAAAATATTAAAAATAATAAAAAAAAAAGATTCAGAGAGTTATATAATAGTACGTTAGTTTTAATTATATTTCTGATATTGATTGATGTTTTGCTAAAAGATAATTTATCAATACGTTACGTTTGAGTCGTGCTCTGCCCGTCGCAGCGCACGCCGCCCACGACGCGCCGCGTGCTTCAACACCCTTGTTTTACTGTTCCTTAAAGGCTTGTAAATAAAGCTATTGGAAATTATAGCCTATTGATCAAATATACCTAATGCTGTTCTTTGTAATGTATTTATATTAGAATTTTATGAACGAAAATTAACCATTTTTTTGTAAATTTGTTGTGTTAACAAAACGCTGTATTCGATAGTAATTAATGTGCATGATATATTTTTCTTTTAAAAAACGCGTAAAAAGGTTACTATTTCCAATAGCGTGCAGCAAACCGCCACTTTAAATGAAAACTATGAAAAAAAATATACATTTAAGCAATACCAGTACCTGATTCGAGAGTTAAAATTGTAATAGTATGGTAATAGTGGTCGAACAACACTGGATATGCGGTGTGGCGCAGGACGCAGGATAGACTTAGCTGACATGGTTTACGTTCGGGCTTTGTGTTTGGCCAACCACGGGTTTTGGGTTTTTTTTTCGCCATATAACAGAATGACTTAGGAACCTCGTTGCGCTGGTCTGCGATGGACGATGTCACCGAGGTCAAGCATTCGTGCACGTCGATGGCAATAGTATGTGCTCTACAGGTGATCGTCCGTCGTGGAGCGGCGCAAAGGGCAGATTAGGATGTAAGGTTGAAGGGATCACACACGTGATAAGTTAGTGTAGATGTTTCGTGTCTGACATCTGGCGCCGGATCCCAAGCGCCATCTACGCGGGCGAATATTGTTTAGTCTCGTCAAACGTCCAGATCGTGGCTACGGTGTAACATCGGTTTAATGTATCTGATAAGTAGAAGTAAGTCGAGATGGCTTGCGTCTGGACGATAATTCTCTGATTAGTGGCTAAGCTAACTTTTGAAATGGCTCGATGACGTTTGAGATGTAAAAGGTAATTGTCGTCCAGAAACAAGCGGGGAGATGATTATATCATAAAGCGAAGGAAAGCTGAACGAATACTGCCAATTGATTGTAGTTTATAATGGATAATGATTTGTAGAGATAACAATTTTGAAATATTATGTCCTTAATATTTTATGTATAGTATGCGTAAACGGTTCTTCGGTCGTGTACAAGGGGGCCTCGCTACATTCGAAACGGTTACGATCGCGTATCGCTCTACCTTTGAACAAGACCGAAAGCCATGTAAATGTTTCCCTTAGGAGGTGGAAGGTGGATACAAGCTGTGTTCTGTAGAGTACCGAGCGACAGGGGGTTGATAGATAGGTTTGCACTAAACGCGGCGGGCGTCTCGCTCGCTGCGTGCGTCCGCTGCCGTCGCCATTTTGACGCACACGAGTTCGGCGCGCGAAACGGCCGCCGCTGGAATTTGCGAGTTGTTCGCTAAGAGCTAAGTTGTAAAAATTAGATCGCAATATAATTTGTATGTAAAGCTGGAGTTGACGGCATATTGGGTGTTGTGTATGGAGAGGGGGTCGTTTAAGTTAATGGAATCGAGGGTCGGTGAACGGTAGATAGGTAAATGCGGGATTAGTCGGTAAGGAATGGGGTTTGCGGGTTGACTCGAAGGTGTGACGGCGGTTAAATCGCTTCATATCGTATAGAGAGTTGACCCGCGCTGCGTTGGACTGAGCGGCTCATGTGATGAGCATAAACGTTTTTATCGTGTTTGACACGCTCAAGTAGAGACTGGTACGGGACGGGCGCGGTGTTCGGGGCCGGTCATATCGCCGGTGACCGTCAAACGGTCGGACTCTTCCGGCCCCGAACCCGCGATCCTGAGGTTCCTGCCGCGTAATGTACGGATATAGTCCCAAAGGACTATCTCAGCACATTACGCCGCACGAACTCTGATGATATTGTATCCAAAGATTGTAATGTGTGATGTTTACTTCCTATAGGTTTATTGTAATATATACACTATTGTTGTTTTCTTTTGTTTAAATTTTTACAGATCTCCCAGACGAATTTTAAATTAGCGAAATAATGGCAAGTGAGGCATTGATGTTGTCAGCTCGGAAACGATTATATGAGAATTGTATGATACTTGTTTGTGATTATATATTTTTTGTATTCTGAAACGGTAAGATGTTAGCTCTACTTATGAACCTCAAGGTTTTGATACGTTCAAACGTATCAAAACCTGTAAACTTTAAGGAATTTGATACTGTATTCGTACAGCGTATAAGACTCTAGACAGCTCTACACTATCAATTAAGGGACGGTTCATACGTGGAGGGAATATCAGGAGGGTAAGGCAGTTTGACTGCAGCTATGGTGCTTGTTCGTACTTACGATGGATTTTTTACTATTCGCTGTATCTAATACACGTTATGCTTATTTATATTTGTAATTTAAAATTTTCTAAATTTTACTCTCATTGTTTTCGTCAGATGGTTTTGTAAAAGAGCAACCGACAATATTCTTAACTGAGAGAATGATTCATATAAAATTAGAGTATACTGTGCGATATCAAATTTCTTATTCACGACGGTATAATATTCAAAATCGTTTTGACAGTTGTAAACGTCACTGTCAAGTTGACGCCGCCATATTTTCTTATATTTTTGAGGTTATGTGCACTTTTTTAAAATTTTTATTTAGTTAAGTGATATTGTGGTTGTTCTTGTGTGTCGGTAAAGAATGTTGGATGTAGCTCGACATACACAAGGCGTAATATTGGCGCGCGACTGCGACGCGCGGTGTTCCGTAGGAAAGTTTTACGATAAATGGTGAAATAATAAAGAAATTACAAAAAAAGATTTAAAATTCTCAAGTGTGGTCTCAAGTTATTTCTCTCTAAGTCTATTAAATATACTGTTATATGCTGTTTTAGTTTTATGTAGTGCCCAGTTTTCCGGTGAGAAAACTTAAATGCTATTTGGGAAGCACATTATTTTATTTATTGAATGGAAGTTAATTTAATTATCTTGCAGCACACGCCAAAATGTACGCATTTTGTATACTGCATTATTTAATACATACCATAGAGAAATTATACCATACCCAAAAAGGTATTGATTTTAATTCGTCACTCGAATACCGTAATATTGCTAATGTAGAAACTAACATTGAACCTTCCTACACGTAAGTAAGCAAGCGTTCTCGCTGCTTCAACTTACTACCGAAAGATGGCGTTGCGTTGTCCCTAATTTAATTTCGTATTTTTTAATAAGTTCTAAAGCATTAAAAAAATAAATTGTAAGCAATAATTAATTACTTACACATGACAAAAATATATTTTTAATGAAACAGACAAGGCTTGGCCCATAGGGCTTGTTTCACCTTTTCGTGATAAGTGTCGTTTATGCAACACACAAGTTTTTTGACATATACACCAAACTTTATCTGTAAGATAAATTATGTTAAGCCTATCCAACACTCACCAGGACGTGGTGAAACTGGCGCTTAAACTTCAATTTCCAAAAATATCTATAGAAATACGCATACTACCACATATTTGTGTTTTATAAATCAATTAATTTGTTTTATAGAAAGCAATATGTGTATCCGCCCCCATCGCACTCGTGAACTCAAGTACCTTCAGATATACTCACAATAATGATCGAGCCATACAACATCAAAGCAATATTCATAACGCTTCAACGACAAGAGATAATATTATGATGAAAATTGTGATCCTGGGTCTTCCCTCTAGTCAGGATTCGATACAAACATATGAAATAAATGACAAACAATAATTACTTTTTTGTTAATTTCACTTTATATATGTGAAAAAGTAAAACCCAAATCAGATCAATTTAGCACTTTTATTAAGACTTAGCAATTAGTAATTACACTTATCGGTTCGAAGTTTGCAACAACAGTGAATTCACCAAGATGGCGACCTACCCTTTTATTACATTTGAGAAATAATAAGAACTAAATATACCGTATATCTTAATATTATTTTTGGTAACTACCTAATTATTAGTAATGATGTATTAGAAACATTTTAAAACAATAATTAACTGTAAAATATAATGTAGCTTTAATTCTTTAATCTATTTGACAGAAAACTGACTTCAATTATAGCATTTGCAAATATTAATTTCATTAAAAAAATATATACATTAGTATTAAAATATTTACGATTACTAACATACGTATATACACATTGACTTTTAAACATTAACCTGTATGTGAACGGTAATATTAGGCTTCCAAAAAGACCCGTACCTACCTAAGAGACCGCACAGCGGACTTAAATCACGCAGATTTTTCAATATAATTTTCGCGTGTTTCAAATTGCTAAACTCTACTTGGTCATAACAAACAACCTGCCATACAACAATAACACCGCCACGGAAATATCAATTGTCAAACCCCATAAAACCCCTAAAACGGCATCCCCGCCCCTCGCCAGCACTCGAGAGCTGAACCCCAAGTTAATTCCTGTGTTTATTGTAAGTCTCGTTTATTATAATCAAAAGAATATTTAGTCGCGGTGCCGCCACTCGTATTTCCATGTCAAAGCACCTGCGATTCCTCTCATGCTGCGGATAACGATGCTAACTACATATCTTCACACTATTTTTAATTTCCCCTCATTAGACTAGGGCTACGTTTTACATAACACATGACTGTCGACGGTATGTTCGTACCTCGATATTTTATTTTGTAATACTTGCTCGCAGATTTGCGTAGCTCATATATCCAGCAGAAACTGTGCATTTTGCGCTATCCTGTGTGCTGAAAGTGTTTCTAAATTTCACGGCTGGCATAACCCGCTGAGTCGATGTTGATGGGATTAAGTGCAAAAATAAGCCGGGACATGGGATATAGTTACGAATGTCCCGGGGGACGGAAATCACCTTCGATTAAATATTATGAAGATTCACAGTTGCCGTCTAGAAAGTGGCACCGGCGAAACTGCGCATAACGCCTTGTTCCGCTCCTAGTCCTTCTGAGACCGCGAGATTTTACTTTTGTACCATTGTGAGCTTTAATTCATTAAATTAAGTTTTATTCTTCAATAAACTTGATTTTAAGTTGTTTTGTGTCAGATAGTCTTAGTGCCATTATTTTAGTCAATTTTGAAGTGATCTGTGCATCTCAGTAGTCCTTGATCGAAGGTCACAAGTATAATTTAAGACATAAGTGGAAGAAGCGAATAATCGAATATTTTACAACCTTCGAGTAAATGCTCATTTTTTCCCAAAAAAAAATGATGATTTCATTATCTAGCCCGTCTATTTAGCTACACATTAAATCTACATTGTTTTCATTTCAAATTATTTTTCCGGTCCTAATGCGTATATTTACGCAAAAGTCCGGCGGGATTTTAAATGGTAGTTACCCGCTTCTTCCACTTATGTCTTCAATTGCGGCAGCAAATAGGAACTTGCTAGATTTTTAGTACTTCGTACTTCCGTAAAAATATGGACTTAGATCTAAGATTCAACTTTTGAAAGTCAGGACACAGGACATGCGAAGAGTCGTTAGTATTTCTTTAATTATAGGTCTCGAATGTCGAGTGAAGTGAAAACAACGGCACTTGTCGCGTCAAACAGAAGTCGATTCAATTAAATAAATCCTTTAACGAGCAAATAAGCAGAACTGAGAGGCGCCGTCAAAGCCCTGTGCCCTGTCACTCCGTGTAGCACGGGAGTTGCGCAGCTGGTCTTGATGCTTGGAAATCGAGCCGATTGTAGCAACGTTCGATGCCCAGAAGAATCTAGAACATTCGCAGCGGTTGCAGATCAAACGGCAATTTAATAAATGTTCAATGAACTTAATTCCAACTATGAACACTTGTTTTTAAGGTATGAAACACCTATTGTTTTTTATCGTGGGGCACTGTTGTTAATCCCGACGTTAAAAATCACTTGTTTGTTTCTTATGCTCAGACTCTTCTTCTCTTTTGATGTCTTCCACCTGAGCGTTGCGTTTCGGTTGGTTATGAAGTAGGTATACGTGCTGGCGTTACCACGAAAATCAGGAATCAGTAGTCCGGCGAATAAGTTAGTAGTTACCGAGCAGAGTGAAATATATTTTTTTGTGTCTACCCACAAATTGACTTTGAAAATTGCGAACGTTACCAAGTGGCTATTAGGGAATACCTTAGTAATTATATCGAAGAATGAAGCGAAGAACTATATATTGTTAGCATTAAAATAAACACACATTTTATTGGTTATAATTTTTAAGGTTTTTTTTTAATTTAGGCAATTTTAGAGGGTTTTGACTTTGGTTTAGGGAAAAATATTTATGAGAGTTGGTAACACTGTTGTTAGTCGTCACATAGCTACAAATAAAATTAAGTTGCCGTTTCTTCTGCAACCGCCGCGGATGTTCTAGATTGTTCCTGACGACGAACATGCTACTTCTGCAGCCCTAGCACAAGGACCGAGAAAGTGTTTCTTTCTACAGCGAGATAGACAAAGCACAATGCACAAAGGAAACATGTCAGTTTAACCCAACCATCTGTCAGTTTGTCTATTTATTTATTTACCATTTATTTCAGGCACAATATATTACATATGTCTATACTTTCGTATATCTACTGACGCCATGCTAGCCCTGAGTAGACAATATCTGTATACTATGCTACTACTACGAGAATTGTAATTGCTAGTCTCAAGTGTAGTCGGTTGCGCTACACACTCCCCGCTGCGTCTTTGATCGTTGGTCCTCTCTCCTCCCTCACTCAGTCCTCACAGACACGACGCGGACGAGTACTGTAAAGTACGAAGACGTGTTATTACTTGTTTACAATGAAATACCTTTATATTAAAATAATTATATGTTTGTGTTGTGGCTGTTTGTATTCCTTATAAATAAATTTCACTTTGAAAGCAGCAGCGCTGAAGGCAAACAAAAATTTTTGATCTGCATGAACAAACTCACGTCACTGGGGCGCTTGCCCACTTGAAATACAAATCACAAAACCTTTCCTTCGCTTTCAGCGGTGCTACTTTCAAAGTGAACTCTATTTATGTAATAAGGGTTAAAGTATTATAGCACTTGCCTAAAGTGTTATATTACTTTTATTACACCCTGTATAGGGGATTTGTATACACCTATATACACCCATTTTATATTTGTGTAAAGTTTATTTAGTAAATTATACTCACATTTTTATTTATCGTTACCAGGCCATTAAATTTTATAAAAAAATCACAAACTTCAACCATAAAGAAAAGATTTTTTCGTGTAATATGTGCATTGTAGTATGCGTAGTTTTTTAATTATCAAAAATATGCAATATTAAAGCATAATTTAAAATAATATTGATATTCCACGCTCAACCTCCATATCAACTATAACTGGGAGAAACTAGGCGTCTTTAGCGTATTAATATACCTATAGATTGGTTGTCTGCAAGAAACCGCTTAAAAGCGGTAATTTTGCACATATTTATATTCTTGTTTTTAATTTTTTGTAGTGTGCAAATAGAGCCTAATGCCCACTAGGGCGTTGCGTTGCGTCGTCGAGGCACGACATCGCTCTACAGTTTGTATTAGAGGTCTGAGAGCGCAGCGCATAACCCCTCCAGCTTCGTCTCGTGTCCGTCGCTCCGTTGAAATGTCGCATATTGACGCAGCGACGACACAGCGCAGACCAACGTACCAATGGGGCCTGGTTACAAAAAATGTACTCAAAGCATGTTACTACCCTTAATAATCGGCGAATACAGGCGATCCGCTGATAATAATCGTCTTTATATTTTTTTATAATTGTTCGGAAACATTCCAAATGCAACTTTTCGCCATCGACCGACGCGGAAGGCTTACCACCCATATCGTCTTGATGAATAGCAGTCTTCCACAGTACGATTTTCGCGTAACTTTCTGTCTCGCACAGCGTATTCTCTCTTGAAAGGCCGGCAACGCCAGGCCTCAGGTAACCCGTTTGCTCGTTTGCCCCCTTATTTTATAAAAAATATTTGATCGGCGAGTTGAAAAATTACTACGGTCGTAATCACATAAACATGTGGACGGTAGCTCGATGCAGCTAACATCGGCGATTATATATATTATGATATTTAGGGGGCAAGCGAGCGGACTTGCTACCTGATGGAAACTAACTGCCGTCGCCCATGGACACTCGTAACATCCAAAGGGTCGAAAATGCGTTGCCGGGAATAGGGCCTATCCCTATACCCGGCAACGCATCTTCCCGAATTAGGGAAGTTATGCCACCGGTAAACTCACTCACTGAACGAAACACAGAATAACGCCAGTTCCCTGTGAAGCCGTGGTATCACTCCGGTCGAACCAGCCCATTCGTGCCAAATAAGGCCACGGCAATTAGCATCCGTATTATGTACTTGTAAACACAGATGGACACACACGGTGTAAGTAAAGACATCTAAAAAGTTTCTTAATTAGACGAAAAAAAATCTCCCAGAAGATGAGCTTGATATTTTAAAAATTGAGCTGGCAGACCGGGGAATTTCCCATTTAAAATACATTAAAAGAAAACTTCATTCTTTCATTTCATTGTAAATTGTCGAAAAAAAATTTTTTTGAATTTTTCTTTTCTCTATCGTGTAGGAAATTAAATTATCTACAAAAAAGGTCTTTTTTATTTTTTTTGCTAAAACCCATAGGAAAAAAGTTACAGGGCTTTAAAAACGAAAATTATGAAAAGTAAAAAAAGTGCATATTAATTTTTCTATCAAACATAATAAAATTCGATTATATTAATTTATTAATAAATTTATTTTTGTTTTTTGACTCAGTCTAGTGTATAGGCATTTTATTATACATATAAATTTTTAATTTCAACCGCACCTTCACCGTATAATTGACGTAGACTATCTACGGCGTTCTACGGTAGATTCCGTAGCTAGCTACGACGTAGATCCCGTACACCGAGATTATCATAAACCAAATATTAGAAAGGTAGTTTTATTATTGTTTAAATTAAGCTGGCTTTTACAACATAGAACATTCGGAATAAAGAAATATCGTTAGTTGATACCATACAAAGACTTTCCGAAAATGTTGTCCACAAGGAACTATTCTTACAAAAGTTCTGTGCATGCATTGCTCTGTGGTCGACATGGCAAAATGTGACTGCCAAGCGTCGAGCAAACACGTTGACTAACCTAATGAGAGTGACAGAGACGCCACTATACGCCACGACCACGTCAGAGGGAGATGGGAAATGAGCGGGCGAAAGCGCAATACCTACCATACAAAGAGGGAGCGGGACGGGCTTATGCGATAGGCGCAAGTGTGAGCGAGAGAGGTATAAATGCTCAGTTTTGCTTGGTTCGTGAATAATTTAGGTGCGACCGCCCTTTTGCTAGCTCTCGGCACACAGAGTTGCCATCCTAAGGTGTTATATCTTCCAGGCGTATTAAAAACCCTTTGGACTTTGAATCTAGGTACATTGTCGCCAGTCAAAATATTAATTTATAAAAACAAGAAGAATCAACTTTTTTGTTACACAATTGCTGCCTTTCCGAGCTTAAACTGTAATAATTACAAATTACTGATATCATCTAATACCTAATTTAAATCTGATCATATGTACACAGTATCTTTCTTATGTAGTCTAACATTATAACGAAAAATAATCACTTCTTATATTTATTGCCTTCGAGTAGTTGCCAGGAACAAAAAATATCCCAGAATTTGTATAAAAATATGCTATTGTTGGTCGTTGTTCTTAACGGTGTTAAATATTGCCATAAGTAATTAAGTTTCCCCCAACGATCCCCAAGGCCTGGGGAAATAATAAGGGATGGCAACCCTGGCACAGCATTTGGGACCTAGGTACGTGTATACCCGTATTTTCATGTATTATTGATCAAACGCCAAGTGGTAGTGGGTAGGGGGGACCAGGGGGGAGGGGTGCGCGCAAATTTCAGTTAAGTACTGACCTACTATACGTATCTTGGAACCCAATGTAAACTGTAGGCTCTTGATATCTAGCCTCAACGATTGATGTCAACCTACAAATCAGCTGAAAATTTGGTGTTTTCGTCTGTTTGTGTTGCGTTATAGATAAGAAATAAAGAAATAGATGAATCGCTCTTATTTAACTTTTTTTGTATCTCGTCTGTGTCGACTGCTTGGTGATTTTTTCTGAAATTTTTAGTTTAGTTTTTTTTTGTCCATCCTTCACGCCCTTACGAAACAACTAAAAGATTTTTGGCATAGACTTAACTGAAAGGACGGAGAGCTATATTAGCTAATTTTGAAATTAAAAATACTTCATGTGTCCAAAATATTCGTATTTTTACGCGATTTTAAAAACATACGCGAGCGAAGCTACGGCAAAAGCTACATTTATAATCTAACCTCTCATATCTTCTCACGTACCTTTAATTAGGTTACCTCATCGGCCTCGTATGCGGGCAAAACAGGGGGTCGGAGCTAGTGGAGTGTGACATCGCCGTAATATACAACACTAGCAATAACCGTAAGCGTGACCGACACGCGCCATACTCGTTATCTTTCATCGGTATAATAGCTAATTGGTTGTAAACATGATGTGTTTATGATAATAAATAATCGGTGACTTCCGATGTAAAACGGCACTCCGATAGTGTGGTTAGAAAATTAGCAAAATTAGTAATTTAGCATTTTATTTACGCTATTTTCGTCGCGCGCTAGAAAAAAAGGAGGACAAAGGGAAATGCAGTTAAACAATTTTTTTTAAAGCCTGTTTCACCGATACTCTTAACGTATCTCATAAACGAATGTTTTACACTCTGCAGGTAATTTCTTTAGGTCCCACCTTTACTTGTGAGTGTTTGTACTCTTGAGGAGCCGCAGAGCATTAACCTACGTGGTACACGATCGTAAAAATTGAATGAAAAATATGGCCGGCTCCCGCATCCCGTCACAGTCGGCGAGAAGCTTTCGCAATCTTTCACGGAAACACAGCTCTCCTATTACAAACACATAAATAACATAATAGAGAGGATTTCAACAACAAGAGTTTTTTCTAATTTTGGTGGTTTTGGTGGACATGATTTTTTTCATGAGGTGTGACAACGTTGTTCCCTTAAAACTTAACTACAGTTATTAGTGCAGTAACAGTATACTTATTGTGCAACTGGTGCGAAAAGTTGTTATTTGACAACTTCGCTCTCGTGGGCAATTGACAACTTCGCACGAGTTGCAAATACAATTTTTTATTACGAATGCAGGGAAGATACCACATCTTTGCGCATACTTTTGGGGTCGAAAAAATTGCCCACTTCACAATTACCACACGAGTTTTTATTAATTTTATGTCAATTTGAGTACGACAAGTAAACTTCTCGCAACCAAGTTTACTTGACGCACTCAAATTGACATTAATAATGAAATAAATAAAATAAAATAAACTGTCGATGGACAAAGAAAGTAATGGAGTGGCTTCCTAGAGATAAGGAATAGAGGACGGCAGAGAACAAGGTGGAGAGATTTATTTACACAAAGAGTTGGATAATTAAGAATAATGTATTTATGAATGTAGTAAAATTAAAATGAATTGTTTTATAAACTGATTATGTTATTTAGTAGAATTGAATTATAATACAATCAAATGAAATTTTGAATTTAAATTATTATATATTGTAGATATTTATATTTACATTTTTTTTTTTAAAAATAATTATTATTTTAAAAAATAGTTACTTAAGTAGGTCTTAATATAGACGGTATGCTTTACTTTTCAACCGACTCCCAAAAACGAGGAGGTTTTTTTTTGTATGTACAACGATAACTCCGTCGCTAGTAAACCGATTCTCAAATTTTTTTTTGTTGTAAAGGGTATTTTCATCCTTGCCGCGTAAAAATGCGGTTTGGGAAATTCACCTAATAATTATGACACTCATAATTAAACAATCAATTTATTCTAATTTCATACTTGCACGAGTGTTCCGGCAGTGCCCGGGAGTCACGCAGGGGTGAGCGGCGGCTCCGCAAATATTTAATCGCTGTAATAGGTCCGGGATCCCGGGAGCGCCGGGATCGAACCCCGGACCGGGGGTTTAATTGATTGCTTGTTTATTATTTACCTCTGAGCCTCGATGAGTATCTTATAGGCTTTATGAGATATCGAGTATCATAAAAATGTCAAACTTTTAAGCGGTTAGAAACCATGAACTGTAGCTAATGGTAAACGCACATTAATCGGAGCCGAAGGAATCGAAGTAATTTTCTTTTTGAATTTGACAGCGAGCGATTCGGACGAATCGGACGATAGGGTGCGGGCAAATGTTTCATATATCGAATTCCAAAATTCGTTTTCTTCGCCACCTGTAGCTTGGTCGGTCAAACATGTGCGTTCACCACTATCGTATGAATTCAAGTCAAAGTTTATAACATCAAATATCATTACGAAATTCCAATCAAAAAGCGTATCTCACCGAACACTTGCTACGGCTAAATAACTTTGTGAGTACCCACTTCAAAGAGAACCGATTGATCTGTGTCACGTGTGATACGAGTTTTCAGTTTTATATTTAAAATTGGAAACTTAACTGATAGGGAATAGTGATACACAGACATATTATTATGTATTACTGTATGATCGTGTCTGTGTAAAATGGAAAATAAATCTATGTATTCATACGCGAGCGGAAAACTATTTGTACCTCTTTTTACGAAAGACGAAAAAGCAAGCAATTTCTCCCAGTTGTAGTTGATATGAGGGAGGAGCGTGGATACCAATATTATTTAAAATATGCTTTCATTTTGCATATTTTTAATAAATAAAATACGCTACGCATACTACAACACGCACACTATGATATTTTGACATGACACGATAATCATAGAAAACACTCTTTTTTTGTTTATGGTAGAAGCTTGATTTTTTTAAATAAAATTTAATGGCCTGGTAACGCCTTTACGCCAAATTAAAGTTTGTGATTGAATTGAAAATGAATTATAGCTTTTTATGGCTCCTCTACACGATGGATTAAAATATTAATGTTCGAATTTCGACCACAGGGATACCTCTAGTCATAATAATTATGTAATGGCTCCTTCCCACGATCGGTGATTTATATTAGATTACAAACGATGACACGCCTGCATGTTTGTATAGAGGTCATGCTCAGCTCTGCTCATCATCATCGTCTATTATCGCCTTTGAATACTGTGCCTTTGATGACCGCGTTGACAGAACCGTTAGATTTTGGGTATTATTTCTTATTTAGGGTTGTTTTTGCATTATAAAGATTTTAGAATGATTATTTTTTATTAGTCTTACAAGCGATGTTTCAGCTTAAGCGGTACACCCGCATAGACTAACGATTCATGATTAAGAGGCTACACTTGTAGATAATTCGATTCTCTCTAATGTCCGTAAATAGCTTAGTGGATAAAGTGGATAAACATTGAGTTCAAACACAGGTCAACCAGTTGAAACAGATGCAGATCGTGGATCTAAGTAAATTGGTCGCGTGATAATACAGGAAATTTACATATTTTGACCAAATGACGTAGGTCCGTCAACTGGCTTCTTTTCAATTTCTCCACGGTACATTGTAGGTACATATATTTTAATACCTACTACATTTTTTGTTTCGGTCATTTTTTTTTTGAGTTTTCTTTTTAATTTGGGACTAACGGGCAGGCGTGTTACCTGATGTAAAGCATCTGCCGTCGCTCATGGACACATGGAACATCGGAAGAGGTGCTAGGTTAAGGGAATAAAGATAGCGGGAAGAGTCGGGCTTCTAGAAAAAATACTCACTCAACACAGCATAAGTACTGTTTTAAAGCGACTCTCTGTGAGGCCGCGATATTTCTCCGGTCGGGCCGGCCTATTCGTGCTGAAGCATGGCTGTCCCTGGAAAAAAAATATTTACTTTAATCGCTGCTACATCGTTGTACAGTTCTTTGGTGATTTCTCTTCTTTATGACTTCCACTTTGTAGCTCTCGGAGTGAAAAATATTTTTTCGCCTCTTGCGTTCCTTTATGCCAAATAAATTTGCGACAAAAACTTCGTAAAATCTGTACTAGTGTGGATGGATTGTTGGTAATCGTTAATGCGTTAACTGTTACATACAAATCATACAATACGAGGCCGGAAGCGCGGATTTGGTGGGATTATAGCAAGTATTACGTCATTATGGTGTGATAATTGCGAAGTCCTTTGGTATAGCGCAATGTGAAGATATTGATGTGGTCTTTATGGCTTTGGATGTTTCTGTAGAAAGCAGGTGGGCGCGTAGTTTTATACCCAAACGCCGAAGATTTTAGAAAAAAAAATATATAAAAAAATAGTAAATTTTTTTGCGTGAATGTTTTATCGCTTATCGTATAGGAAGTGGGAACTGCACTTTTTTACAGGCGAACGTTATTAATTATTCCATTTATTTATCGTGTTCATTTAGTACTGAAGCGTTTAAATTGTTTCTATAATCCACTATTCATGGGATTATAATTCAATTATTAATAACATAAAAGTCATAATATTTTGTAACTGCAATGTACAATCAGAGAAGTTGAAACAGATACAGATCGTGGATCTAAGCAATTTGGTCGGTTTATGTCAAACTCAGCTGCCGACAGATCACCACTTACACGGAATTGACCAAATAACGTAGGTCCGTCAACTGGCTCTCTTTCAATTTCCTCCATTATACACTGTGTAGTTTAGTAGCACATATTTTTAATACCGCAAAAATTCTAATAAATTGTCTATAATTACAACTATTAAAATTGAAGCTTTGAATGAAATTCCTCAAATTAATTTCGTGAATGAATCTTCTACAAAAAATACAAAAAAAAAACGAAAGTACTTTCGGAAGGAAGCTGGTAATCCGGTATTATGATATTCAGCGGTATTTAGTGGTATCTGGTGGTGTGGCGACGGTATTGTGGTGGTGGTATTGTGGTAGTATTTGTGGGTGTCGGCACAAATCAAAACGAGTAGCACTGACCACACACTATTGTAGTTTTTATGATGTTAAGGCGAAGCTAAGTTAAGAAATAATGATTATGGTTTGTATCTCGTTTTCGTCTCACGGTTTTGGCTAGTGATACCGATATAAGCTTCCTATGGCCGTTTACAAAGCAGAACTTTACCGGCAATAAAATAGATCGTTCAAAACGAATAAAATACATAGGTATGTCTATGCAGATGCTTATTAGTAACTGAAGACGTAAGTGGAAGAAGCGAATAACTATCATTCTACAACCTTGGAGTATTAGCTTTTTTTATATATATTACCTATAAAATTTTCATAAATCGTGCAGTTTAACGATTTTAATATCTAGTCTATCTAGCTATACATCTAAAACACATTTTTTTTATTTTAACTAACTTTTCTTGTCCTAAAGCAGTTTTGAAAATGTTACTTACCCGCTTCTTCCACTTATGTCTTCAATTATGACATTCTGCTACTAATTGGTGATCATTTCCTTTTTGTCTTTTACACATTTTTTCACAAATTCCATATTATGCTCGCTTTCAATTCTTTTTATCTGCATTTAAGAGTTTTAAGACTTTCATTCGTTTCATGCATGTACTCGTAGTGTATTATGCAGTCGCTCAAGATTGGTGTTATGGTTCATCAAAAAACAACACAATATTATGTCGACAATCGCGTTTTGTATGGAAATGATAATTTTTTTGACAAAATGCTAACGAATCATACCGTCAATCTTGAGCAGCTGTTTAATAGTCATGTCATTTTTATTGTTCGCATCACAAACTTTAAAACATTAAAATTAATGTGAATAATGGTTATGTATGATAGAGTTAGCACCTCATCACAAAGCAATCATATTTCGCTCTAAATAAAGGAGAACGAAATGCAAGAAAAGAATCTTATATCGATCGGCGCGTCCCCTTAAGTGTGACAGTAGGAAGCCCGACACACGACATCCGTCTTCCGCCATTGTATATTGTACAACAGATAATGTGATGGGAAGTGCAGACTCCACACACACACGATAGGATTAGCACACACACACATACACACACACACACACATCGCATTGTATGTTGTTAGATTACATAAATACATAACGAATGTGTTTTTTTTATTTTATTTATTGCTTTTACTACTTAACAAAAAAACTACTGAACTAATTTTCGTTGCCATAAACATAGACATAACTTGGTTTAACACATATGATACTTTTTTATCCCAAAAATATGTACAAAGCAAGCAAAAACTTTTAGATCTTGGCTAACCTTAAGGTTAGCCAAGATCTAAAAATTAAATCCCATCTAAAAGTTTTTGCTTCTTTCTATAATTGCCAAATAAAATATATGAAAATGATATAATTTCCATACATTTTGTTTGACATACGCATAATTCATACACGAAATACTCTTTTGTTTATGGTTGGAGTCTTTGGTATTTTTAATTAAATAGCCTGGTAACGAGACCTTATGCAGAATTGAAGTCTGTGATTGAATTGAGAAATATTTTTGGTTGAATTTCGACCACAGGGCGACATCTAGTATATATTTATTTATTTATTCTCTGAGTAAATAAAAAAACCTTAGTAGTACGGCTTATTGCATATTTGGACGTATGAAAGATAGACGCGTGTGGTAGCAAAAACACTTAGTTCGATATTTAGTTGGATTGAGCCTTAAACATGAATAACAATAACTAACTAATAACTCAACGGACGTAAATTTTGCTCACACAATGAAAAGTTTTTTTCGTCTCCTGTCAAGTTGTTTTTTTTATTTACGATATTTCTCTTCTCTTTTTATAGTTTTTTATATTTTATTTCGAGTTTGTATACTTTATTTTGTAATTTTAGTCAACGGCAAGAACGGCAAGAGAACAGAACATAACACAGAGATTATATAATATGCCGGCTGACAATGTCAGATCTTTGACATTTTACTCCTACGCAAAGAGTAATTAATGTTACCATAACAAAAACATTTTTTTGCCATCTTTGAACTTTGTTAGTATTTTATTCTATTTTAGATTGCACTTGTATGTTCTAAATTCGGGAGTGTATAAACAAGTAATCGGACTAAACATAACATATGGTGCCCCGCGGGATGTTATGTGTGCGCAATTAACTGTGCAAATATTATCACGTATCATATCTGCTGGGAGTTCTTTGATAATGTTTCCAATTTAAATTCGCGCATGGTTTTAGATTTTCCGTACAAACCCATATGCCCAAAAATAATAATAATATCTATGGACGCTTCACACCGCGTCAGTCTAGCCCCGTGCTAATTACACGAGGGGCTTGTGTTACAGGCTTACAGGCACCAGACAACGGAAATATATTTTATACTTTTATACATGACCCAGGAACATTGAAAACTTTTTGTTCCGTCGGCGGGATTCGAACCCGCGACCCCCGGCTTGATCTGTAAGTATAGAAATGTCATTTTTTCACAGAGGGTCAATGCCCGCTACTATAGATTGTCGGAAATCACTATAAATGTTGAATTGTGGCCATATTTCTACAGGGTATAACAAAAGTAAGTAATAAAACTTTAGAGTGTGTATGTGTTCCTGATATAGTGTTCACTGTAAAAGTAGCAGCGTATAAGCGAAAAAATATTCGTAATTTGTATGGCAAAGTTCCTCAGCGACATGGGTTTGCCCATAAAATCACTTTTTTTTTTCTTTCCAGAGCTGCAACTTTCACAGTGTATCAGGGACACATACGGCCCTTAAAGTTTTATCACTTACTTTTGTTACAACCTGTATATTAAAAGTAACAACTTATATAACAATTTCTATGTTCTATTTTTCAATCATTGATAAAACAAATCGTTGTTTTATCAGCAAAATATTTCAGCATAAGCAAAGTCACGTGCATTAGCTTGTAACTAACTCAATTGTTATTCCAATTTCTAATACATAACCTGATTGGTGAAGTTTCGCGCGAGTTCAACCCGGGCGGAACATCAAACTACTTCATACTGTACAGACCAGACACACGGAGACAAGCGGAGCGGATTAAACATTTTAAGTATTATAGGCACAAGGTAATTAGTTTTTATGGGATTATAATGTCATAACATCGTGGCTATGCGTATTTAGAGGCAAATGTACCTAAACAACTGCATCAACTGAAACTTTCCGAATTTCGTTTATCGTGCGAAAACTAAATATTTTTTTGGTATATAATCTATCTTTTATGTTCATGGATTTGAATGTAAAACAAAGAGTTATAGACAGACTAATTATAAGGATGAGAAATAAAAAGGCAAAATGTACCTACAATTTAAAATGAAACCGCGCCTTTAAATATAAAACAAAACGGCACTTTTGTCGTTTATAAGAAATTTGCGTTTTACTGTAGTCCAATATAATGTTGATATAATACTGTCCTTATAGTTAAGAGCACGATGATTCATTAATAATTCATCAGGAATTATTAATGAATCGGAAATTCGAATCGAATCGAAAAGGAAAGGAAAAAAAAAACTACTTATTTGATATCTAATCAAAATCGCTATTAAACACATAAAATCGCTAGTCGCTCCGCGCATCTCTGATCACAGGCTTAGCAGTAACTAAGAGATCGCATGTAAATTGCATGACGTGGCGTGTGGCTTTATAATGGCGGTGGCATTCGTGGGCTCGTGGCGATGGCATCCGTTGTGGCCTGTGGCGATATAGCATGGCGAGGTGACGCGTCGCGCGTGCCGGATATTGGCTTTTGTTTTAATCGTGTGAACCGTTAGAGCCTATTGACTGATGGAAACGATATTGACTGACGATTTCCTTTGAAAGTGGCGAAACGATTGCTATAGAAGGAAATAAAAGCAAACTTCGCGCTGCAACCACGGAACGAATATTGTTATTACACTCATAGTAGTCAAAGTATACGATTGTCACGTGTAACCATAAAAGTTTTCCAGAGAGACGCCGTTAGAACTATATTTTGGGTCTCGTAAAACCGCGAAAAAAGCTACTAAAAATTGCA
This sequence comes from Cyclargus thomasi, assembly GCA_026546445.1. Classification (NCBI taxonomy): domain Eukaryota; kingdom Metazoa; phylum Arthropoda; class Insecta; order Lepidoptera; family Lycaenidae; genus Cyclargus; species Cyclargus thomasi. The sequence continues at coordinate 1,412,481 of JAOTAV010000016.1, read as the reverse complement.
GCAAACGTCTCTGTACTGAAGTAAATAATTTTTTTTAATAAAAGTAAACAGTTTCTATGTTATCGTTTAATGTTTTGTGATAAAAAACCCACATAATTCTAGAATTTCTCGTATCGTTCTGCAATTGTGATAGTACAATATCCCTCCTCCCCCGCTAATAGCGGCTAATAGGCTTACGGCGGTGTCAAAGACCGGCTTAGAGATTGGCCGTTTACCACAAAAACATGTTACACTGTTCTGTGCAGTGGCGGCGATAGGCGACGGCGACAACGAAGGGGCGGTCGAAGGGGCCTCGCAAAAGTTATCTTAGGCTTCGCCTACGTTAATGCCGCATTTAATCGGAACTAAAACTCCGTCAATATAAGTTATCATCTAATTCAGCTTACAACGTGTCTGTACGAAAATCCGTTCAACACTATGTGTTATATTATACAGCGTGATCGACGGACAAACATCGAAACATCCAGAAACCCAAACAAACTTTCACATGTACGATAAAAGTGTGATTGAATTACATTTTTATTTACTTTCAAATATTTTTGTGAGTTGAGCGAGTACTTTACCTGACTTTACGGTCTGAAAAAGGGAGCCCACGCCAACATCCACGAGCGGTCTAGCTCCGCCACTGGTTCTGCAGGATTAGCAGTATCTGTTGTTTCTGTTGTTGTGTCCGCAGATGTGGAATACCCACGATGTGTTGTGACAGACGTTCTGATAGACGTGCGTTCATTAAGTTGTACGCACGTCTATTAGAACCGGACGAATCGAAGTCATTTTCTCTTTGAATTTGACATTGAAGAGCAATCGGACGATTCGACCCGGGCAAATGTGCGAGGTTCCATGAGACTTCGTATGTCGAATTCTAAAATTCGTTTCCTTCGCCACGCTTCGTTCTGATAGCGTGTGCTTTTACGATAAGTGGTCGCTTTATATAACTAGCTTTTACCTTACTTGTATAAGGACATTCATGAGTCACAGGAAGACAAGACACACAGACAAGAGAAAAAAAAAGGAATGTCACTTTTTTTTGTGAAAATGATTTTTGAATGAAATCTGTTAGCTTTTTAGTATATCATTCTGTTATAAAAATTAGAATTGGATAAAACCGTCGGTGTCAATTGTTATAGTATCATTTATATTTTGTTTGTCCCTGGCTGTATATAGACTTTATAGAGCTGTTTTTCTCTTAGTTGTATTTTTTTAACATTCCTGGTTTTTCTCGCGTGGTCTTCACATAATATTATAAACCTGGGTCAGGAACAACAGACTACGGAATCTACGGCGTAGCTGAGATCGTAGAGGGCCGTAGATTGTCTCTGTCAAAGGGCAAGACGACATTTTTTTTTCTTATTGATAATTAAAGACGCCATATAACTAGAAATATTGGTGACAAAATTCTCATTTTACATTGCAATGTTTTTTTTTTTTTGAGAAATAAAGATATATTATATTATAAAAATGACTCTGATAGCTTAAATTCTTTCAAAGATATGGCAATTTAAAAATCACAAATACCCAAAACGATACTCCATTATGACGTCACTAACCGGTTGTCTGTACGCATTGCGGGAAGACATTTTTCGGTAGCTATATGAAATATTGCGTATATGAAAGTGGTTTTATAACAAAAGTTGTTAATTCCCTAACTTTTCGAATGGTATATAAATAATTTTAAAAAATGCACTAAAAAATCGACTAGCCTGCTCAACTTTGGTTCGGTTTATTACAAAAAAAAATAGGAGCTGACATTTTGGAAACATTTTTTGGACCATTATATCATTATTTTACTAAAAAATATAGCGATTTTTAGACCTATTCATCTAACCTATTCTACGGCGAAGGACAAGACTAGAACAAGTTATTTCTACTTTTATGTATTCTGTGGTACTACTCACATCCAAAAAAATAATCTTTTACCCGCGTCGAATAAGGACATTCAATATAAATCTTCCTCTTGTCACGGGAGATTTTAATCGGAGCATTCAATGAAAAGTATCAGTGAGCTCATACTCTCTTTATATTTCGTTTAGGTACTAAATTTCAGAAGAATCCGTTTTATATTTTCGGCGTTATTGAGTGACAAATATGCAAACAAACAAACATTCATATTTATTATATTAGTGTGATATTGTTGATTATTACAAGTTTGGTAAAAAATCTATTTTATATTAAAGTTTCTTTTGTTAGGGACTACAAACCCGCTGGGCTATTATGTGAAAATAGCGATCAACAATCAGTAATAGTGACAGCGATAAAGTCGCGTTAAATTACTAAACTTCGAAGGAACTGTATTTTCCATACAACTCTCAGAATAGTTAAAATTGCTGTCAAAAAGGGATTTCGATTTTCGATCAGATTACTGCAAATTATCGCAATGTTTTGTTGTTTAGTGATACGAATTTGTTTGAAAAACAATTCAAGTTTTTTTTTATTGTATTACTAATTTATTATATAGTTTATATTTATTATTATTTTATGTTATAGCATTGATAGGTTTAAATTTGCATCTACCTCATCTGCTCTCATCATCACCCAAAGGTTGGCTGGAAGAAAATGACATAAGGCATTAAGTCCGCTTATGTACTCTGTTATGTGCAAAAAGTATAATAAAAAAAAGAATTTGCGATTTTGGAGCGATAATAGGGACGTCGACAAGGTCGAAAATTCGCTAACTTATTCATAAAATTTGGATATAACGGTAAAGAAATAAGTATCTCCCAAATTTCACTTTTCGCTTTTTTGTGACAAGCCTTCAAAGTTGGGAAGGCAATTTAATTTTTTTAGTACTACAATTTTTTTATATTTATATACCATTCGATAAATTAAGCAATTAACAACAACTTTTGTTATGAAACCACTATCATGAAAGCAACATTTAACATAGTTATCAAAGAGTGTTTTTCCGCGGTGCGTACTAATTACCTAGAGGTGACGTCATAACTAGGTATCGTTTTGTATGGAGCGTTTTAGGACGGTCAATCTTATGTGATTTTTAAATGGACATATTTTAGAGACAATTTAAGCTATCGGAATTATTCTTTCACCAATATTTCTATTTCTGGGACGTCTTTTATAAACAATAATAACAAAAAAAAATATTCAACTAGCCTATTGCGCAATTATTGGTATCGTGAGATACATGATAGCCCTGCGGTAATATAAAACAACATAGAGCAATATCGTTTAGGCGCACATAAGTGTTTTATTAAAGTGTATCAGCAAGTGAGTTTATATGAGTTTGTATAATTAATATATCCCGCGAGCTACAGAGAGTACCTTAACACTTCACTGGCTCCAGGGGTGGAGAGACTAGGGTATGAAGCCTAGCACAGTGTGGCCTCTGAGAGTCAATATGGAGGTTATAATTCACATTAATATCACTTAGATACCTTTAGAAAGAAGGGACGTTGAAGTAATTTCTTTTGTTGCTTAGATTGTTGTAATCTATAAGAACTTAATAAAGTATTTCTAATTTTTATAGCATGCCTAGCAACATATTGCTTTGTCATAACAAATCATAAACAGATATTATTAAACTCTTCAAGTTTATATTATAATCGCTTATTATTGGAAAACTATTTTTATTCGAAGTCTCGATTATTTTCGATTTTTAGGCATTTTAAAAATAAAATTCGTCGTGTCTATACGCTACTCTGTGTCGGGAGGGTTCGCTTTTTATTGTTGTCTCCCCTCACCGTGCAATATGCTCCTCATAACCCGTCGCGTCGCGTCAGCTCAACTCTGATTGATATTATATTGTTTTGACGAGGACTCAATCGCTCGGAGTTCCCTTTTGTTGTGGTGTAGTTTTACTGCGATTTGCCGCCTCTATACGGCTACATAGTGTTTGTTTGTTACTGTTTTAATGCTTTTAAGTTTTCTGAACGATTGCGTTGGCTTTGTTTCGATGAGTTTTTTTTTGTTTTTTTGAATGTATTTTTTAAAGTACTTTCGGAGTACATAGCTAAGTCATAATGAGTGTCGTGTTTATAGCTTACTACCACATATATATATAATAGATACGAGTATATATGTGGTGTGGTGGATAATGTATATATATACATACAT
>JAOTAV010000016.1:1383057-1400686 GCA_026546445.1 Cyclargus thomasi | reverse complement strand
TTATGGAATTTGACGTCACAATTAATATCGGATCTCTCTTTCTAACTGACTACTTTAAAGGCTTGTAACTTTGTTTTTTTTAATTTTATCAAAAAACTTGGACTACATCGTTTTTCAATAACGTAAGATTTATTTAATTAAATAATAAAAAACCATGCATATTCCCTATTCCTAGAACTCGTGACGTTCGAAATTTTCCGGGCTTTTTTTAATGGTTCCGACTTTATAGTTGTGTTAGAAATATGGAATTGTCGAATATTTGGAAAATTTTATTATTTCCTGTGAAATTTTGCCGCCTCCTAGAAAAGTGCCGTCCGGGACGGGCCGCCCCCCTTGCCTCCCCTCACGCTACGCCACTGAGTGAGTTGGACGTTTATTATTTACCTCAGTCCACCCGTGACCCCGCGACTACGGCCGCCGAAACGTCGAGAATATGATTAAATGTACTCCGCGAAAAATGGGTTAAGAATATTATTAATATTATGATAATATTCATGATTAAATTACTGTTGTACCTACATAAATCGTTAGCAGAAAAACGCACGTACTTTTACTAACGTTGCTTTCGAAAGACATTATTTAAAAAATGCCTACTTTAAACTAGGGCTCACCCTCGGAGTCCCTACGGGTAAACCTTGTTGTGTGTTTTCTCACAAACATACAATATAATAATATGAAAGACTTTAGTCTTATTACGATAACTATTTAATGCATTTGCTCAAGATTAATGGTATGGTTCATTAGCCCTCTGTCAAAAAATTGTCATTTTCATACAAAACACGATTGTAAACAAAGTGATGTTGTCACTTTGTTGATGACAATCGCCGTTTGTATAGAATTTTGACAGAGGATTAATGAACCACACCGCCAATTTTGAGCGAATGCAAATATTTCATCTATTAAGTATATAAAAATTTGTCGGGTTTTCCTTCCTGACGATATCGCTCCAGAAAGCGCGATTTCCACGGTTTTGCATCCGTTAGAAAGGTCTAGGGCTTTCGTCTAGGGTTTGTAATAAAAAAAAAACAGGAAAATTTTAAGAGAAAAGTTACTACGCGGACGAAGTCGATGGCAACAGCTAGTTTATATAAATTTCTTTTACAGTCACAAAAGGAAGTGTATAACAAAATGATCTCTATCTAATTTTAGTGCTCTCCTAAAACTAGAACGAGCATCAATTAGGGTTTGGGAAATATCCACTTAGATTAATAAGCAAATAAGGTACCAGATGTAGGAAATCAAGATCTTAGGGGTACTTTAAATTTTAAGCTAACCTAAATAACCGTTGCGTCTTGATACCACACGCATCAGTGGCGTAACTATAGCGTACGCAGGGCTGCCAAGGGGCCGGTGAACCGGCGGAAGAGGCGTGAGCTCGAAAATATTTTTATACATTCTTAATAGCTGTTCTTAGGGTTCAGTACCCAAAGGGTAAAAACGGGACCCTATAACTAAGACCTCGATGTAATGTGTCTGTCTGTCTCCAGGCTGTATCTCAAGAGCGGTAATAGCTAGAGACTTGAAAATTTTAGAGAATTTGTATTTCTGTTGCCGCTATAACAACTAAATACATTAAATATTTTAAAAGGCTCTCATGCAAGAATGTGATTTTTTTTCTAAAAGATGTCGTTGTTCGTCGTCCACATTGTGATATCGTCGATAGTTGTAAAACTTTTAGAGACACGTTTTTCTAAATTTCTTGCTCTTTACTGGTACGGAACCCTTCGTGCGCGAGTCCAACTTGCACTTGGCCGTTTTAATGAGGATCCAAGACGGCCCCATATGATATAGTTACGCCACTGACATTAATCATTCGTGATTGTAACCATTTACCGTTGCAGAAATTTAATAGTTTTGCGTCTTTTAACCACTGTTGGAATTTGCGTGGTAGCCACAAACGGAGATCTTACGACCGAGAGAGGTGTTATACTCGGTCAGGCCGAAGCCCATGTGTGTACATTTCAGCTGTGTTTCGAAAACTTCGATAGTGCGATGCAGGATTATTACGCTTAATGTTGGTACCGCCAGAACCACCTCGTAAATTTTTTATTAATTTAAACAAACTCGTTTAATTATTCTAAGAAAACGTTTTAATACGGGAAAACTATAGTTAAAACTTAATAATAATATCTATGGGCGCTTTACACCGCGTCAGTCTGGTCCCGTGGTAAGTAAGGGACTTGTGTTATAGGTACCAGACAACGAAATATATTGAACATTTTTATACTATACACATATTTACGATTTTTAATAAATGTTACACATATTTAATACACATCCAAGACCCAGGAACATTGAAAAACTCTTTGCTCCGTCGGCACCAACGCTCTGAGCCATAGAGGTCGTCAAACATAAAACCACTAATCGAGACTCAAAATTTCATACTCAATGTCAAAGTTTGTTACGTAAAAACGCGTGCCCGTAATTGCAAAGTAGTACACTATGAACAAATTCAGAGCTTTGACATGGCACGGCACGGCATGTATATAAAATTATCAATGTGGAAGTGCTAAGAACAGTAATAGAACACATATCGACAGAAAAAAAGTGTATGTTTGTCTGTTTGTACGCGCTTATCTCAGGAACTACGGGAGGGATTTGAATAAATCTTTCTTCGTTCAATAGCTGTTAGGTCTAGGCAACATATACGATACATTTATCCCGGAAAAATGTACTGTTCCCGCGTGATATACAAATTTTTGCGCTACGAAGTTTCGGGCACCAACTTATAGTCTAAAATATATGTATAACACAGAAGCTTGGTTTCCCCTTTTCCGAGTTTTCCTCACAACGTCGTCGTAGCAACACTCAGGACCTTCAACGCCGAAATCATTTTACCACCCTTACCCCGAGGTACGGAAGGCAATCGACACTCGTGTTTTAGAATTCAAATAAAAGAATAGGTATTTTGTACTACCGTAGAATTTATTTTGTACCTATTTTATATATTTTGACTAAGACTTCGATGTATGTCTGTCTGTCTCCAGGCTGTATCTCAAGAGCGGCAATAGCTAGAGAGTTGAAAATTTTACAGAATTTGTATTTCTGTTTTTTCCGCTATAACAACAAAAACTAAATAAATACTTTAAAAGGCTCTCATGCAAGAATGTGATTTTTTTTTCGTTTTGTACCTCCTCTTATTTTGACTAAGACTTCGATGTATGTTTGTCTGTCTCTAGGCTGTATCTCAAGAGCGGCAATAGCTAGAGAGTTGGAAATTTTTAAAGAATTTGTATTTCTGTTTTTTTGCGCTATAACAACAAAAACTAAATAAATTAAATATTTTAAAAGGCTCTCTTGCAAGAATGTGATTTTTTTTCGTTTTGTACCTCCTTTTATTTTGACTAGTAGCTCTACTTTTCAAGCAATAGCATTTGTAGACACTCGATACTCGATATTGACTACGTCAATTTTTTACTATTATAGTTCCGCAAGTGACCGCTAGAGGCGCTGCAAAATGTCGCTGTCGGTATCGAGTATCAACTAATACTTCTAAAACTAAAGCTTCAAACTCCCGGTAGACACATATTATGAAGTAATTGTTGTGGTATACGTAAGGTTGCTGAGAATAACTCCTTCTTATTATGAAAAAATTCCGCAATACTTTGGGTTCCGCCAAAACCTCCGTCCATGTAAATATGTTCTTTTTTATTATTTGTAGATCGTAGCAGTTTTTGTAGCCAGTAGCCATAGCGCGTAGCATCTATATGTATATGTTGCGTTAAATCTGATTAATTGAAAATTATTAATATTTTTACAAAATTATTAATAATAACCACATGTTTTGGTAAATGTAAATAAACTATCGAAATTTATTACTTTTCATATAATTAATACGCGAGCGGAAAACTTTGTAGGTCCCTTAATACAAAATACGCTTAGACGTAAACACATAAAATTTCTCCCAGTTATAGTTGATATGAAGGACGAGCGTAAGGGCGATCTACAGATCGCAGTACTACAGTACTTAATTAACATTTCAAATTGAAATTTTTGTTAGTCTGTTTTTATTTCTATCTCCGATTTTTTCTACTTTGAGTCCCGGGAAAGGGTCCGGTGTAAGGTTGTCGTTTAGCGTCAAAGTTGAAGTAAATAACGTTTATTTGTATTTAAGAGCGTCCCAAGCCTTTGGTACGCTCTCGAGAAGGTGCAGGTTCGAACCCCGGTAGAGGCGTATACAAAGAGACATTTTCTGGCGGGCTTCTTGAATTTTTCATGCACGAAACAGCCGGCCCGTGACACCACGGCCTCTCATAAAACGGGCGTGAAACGGCGTTGTGCTGGGTTCCGTTCAGTCAGTGAGGTTACCGGTGGCCCAATTTCCCTAATTCCCCTATCCCTATTTCCATCCGCTATTCCCTCCCACGAGTGTCCATGGGCGACGGCAGTTGCTTTTTATCAGGTAATCCGTCTGCTCGCTTGCCCCCTAAATATCATTTATATTTTTTTATCACATTAACTTAACGTTTGTCTCTTCTTCTTCATCTTGCAAACATATTTTACCATCGTGAAAAATCGTATATTGAAACCAAGCTCGTCAGCATTGTTTTATTTTTATTCTTACAAAAAATGTATATTCAATAGGTAATAACCCATACTTCCTTATTATACTGTGGTATATTTGTTTGTTTGTTTGTCCACAAATCTATACTTGATTTTGGACATAGACTTCGTTGAAAGGATGGATATTGACAACCAAAAGTAGCCTATGATGTTCCTCTTTTTATAGGAGCTTGCAAGAATATTTACGCGATCTTCAAAATCCACGCGGACAAAAGCTAGTATGATAACTTTATTAAAAATGCATATTTCATATTATGGTTCTAGCCACCATTTGATATTATAATAATTTAAGGATTTTGGAAAGTAGATGGTTCTTTTAACAATTTAAGTCCGCCTCTATAAATCAAGGGCTGGAATAATTTAGTTAATTTTAGTCTTGAAATAAACGTACCAAAGTGGAATGCCTGGGGAAGTTCGTGTCAATTATGGTTTATGAGATTTAGGTGCTGATACAGAACACATCGGCAGGGCTATTATGTAGAAATTGCGATCAACAATCAACAATAGTAATAGTGATAAATTCGCGTTCAATCACTAAAGTTCAAATTTGGAACTAATTTGTGTCAAAGTCCATGCTAAAAGCACAGAGTAAGAAAAAAAAACTATTTCGGCTAGATTTTTTCTGTTGTAAGATGATACGAATTCGATTTTAGAACTATTGTTCCAAAATCGAATATTTAAAATAATTGCTTTCGCGAAATACTCTGCGGGATAAGCTATCGTGCTAATGGTTATACCCACGAAAACTGCCTGCCTCTTATAGATTAGGTACTTTTAGCTATATTCAAAACATAAGTAGGTGAAAACGTAAATCGATTTAGTGATTTTTGATTATATATTTTACATATTGTAGACAAGGTTAGGTAGAGTCAGTTTTCATGACGAGTTTTTGGCGTATTGTAGGTAGGCATTTAATGAAAGGCATTATTGTAGGTTAATAATATAGGAGCAGGTGGTTTTGAATTTAATTTTAATAAAAAATAACCTTTCATAGGGCAAATTGTCGTGCTTATTATTTGCGATTTATTTAAGCTAGAGCTTAAAATGAGTTAAAATGGTATTAAGAGTATACGAACTTCAGTACGACCGAACATAGCATTAGAATGTACCATCGAAGAAATTAATTCATAGCCAGTTGACAGACCTTCGTCATTGGGATAGAATGTCAATTCCAGGTTAGCCGTGATCTATCGGTTGAGTTTAAGATAACGCGACCGTACTTGGGCCCGTTGTTTGGCAATGAATTAACTTCTCTTATAATACCTTAGCTTAAAGTATGCGTAGTATTTGCGGGGTCAACAAACTATTTCGAGCATGCGGAAGCTGGGTCCATTTCCATTTTTAAATATTTTAAAATTTTTAATAATAAATTTATTACCTACGTAGGTAGGTTCCAAAAAATTTCATATATTTTTAATCACTCCCAAAGGCAAAGGGAAATAAGATAACTGACCACCCACCTGACATGAACCCTTTAAGCACTATTCACCATCACATCACCAAGTGAGCATCGCTCATTGCACACACAGCCAAGATGGCGGACGCGAAATTTGTGACCACGGAAAGGCGCGCGAAAAGTGGCTGTGGCAAACACCCCGCGCGCCCCTCCCCGCCCCACCCCGCCACTCGCAGCCCAAGCGACGGTCGACGCCTTCAATTATTCAGGCTAGCCCCTCCCTCTCATCTCTATACACCCAGATGCGTCCGTCCCGCTCTAATATGTTGCGCATTTCTCTCCACGTCGCAGCTCTCTCTTTCGCTCGCGTGTGTGACGTGTATATGCGTCCCGCTCGCACTCATTAGGCGGGTCTCGGTGCGTACATTATGCAGACTGTTTGGCAAACGTTTTATGAGGTTTGCGCTGAACGTAGGGCAGTTTCACATAGAGAGTGGAGTGACGGTAACAGATTTAAATAAACCAGAGGTTACTAGAGACTGTTATCGAAATTCGACCATAAATATATAAAATTGAAGTTTTACCATTGGGCCATCCTGTAGAGAAGCTATAAAAAAACTATAATCTTTTACCAGACCTTTAGATTTTATTTTAAAAAATTTAACCATAAACAAAAGAGCATTTCGTGTATGATTATCGTGTCATGTCAAAATTTTATAATGTGCGCATTGTAGGGTGCGTGGCGTTTTATTTATTAAAAATATGCAAGATTAAAGCACAATTTAAATCTTTTTATTTATCTATGCGTCTTATGCTTTTACATCTATGAGTCTTTCGTAAAAAGGGGTACAAATTTTTCCGCTCGCGTATTAATATATAGATTAATCACCTAGCTTATAACTACTTTATAATGATTAATTATAATTTTACCTGTTTTTATGTGTGTATCTTTATTTTTGGGTTACAAAGATTATAATTTCATCGTACCCCTGTATACTATTGTAACAAAACAAAACAGCTGCTATCAGTGGCGTAACTATACCGTTGGACCATTCCACAACGTCAAACCAATACGAAAACACGTTACTAATACGGTTATTGTAAAAAATAATCGCTTGCCACTTGTCTAGGGGGCTGATCGGGGGCCCCTGCCAACCTTTTAGTTACGCCACTGGCTGCTATCGTTATTTTTAAGTGACTTTTACAGTCACCTTACTCCAATTTGTAATTAATTACGAATAACACTAACATATTTTGAAAACATAAAAATTTGCTGCACCACGTTGGGAGTGTTATTATATTTATCTATTTATTGTGTATTAAGTATTAACACATACAGATTAACAATATACAGAGTAAATACATAATTCTCGCCCTCTCGTAGGGACCCGATAGAGACTTTCGTGGCTTTCCTTATATTTTAATCAAAATTAATTCAAAAGGTAGACAAGGTACAAAAATTAAACAAAAGTGTTTTTAACGGGCATTTGGCCCACCACACATTCCCACCACTGTATCTCCTGTGTCGCCAGGACCGACAGCGGTATCCAACTATGAAAACCCTTTGATATGATCTCAGGGTCCAGGGATGCCTGAAGGATGAGCTACTACGTAAATCTGTATATAGTAGCATGTTCTAATAATAATTATAATATCCACGTGTCACACTACGTGTCAATCTAGCCCCGTGATAAAAACCTGAAGGACTTGCCCGCAGCTGCGCCCGCGTTAAGTAGTATTTTCATACAAACTTTTAACCCCTTAAAAATATCCTTAAGGGTTGAATTTTTACAAAATTCTGCCTTAGCGAGCGCCTTCGTCCTATAGAGAACCAGCATGCAAAATAAAAAACTTGTGGCACTTGTGATTTTTTGTCATTTTGTGAATAATAACTTTTCGCATTTGTATAATTATAAAGATACACGTCCAAGACTCAGGAACAATGAAAAATTTCGGCGTGATTCGAACCCACGACCACCGGCTTGAGCTAACCAACGCGCTCACCAACTGAGACACTGAGGTCATCAAGGTCGTCAGATATTCCCTACCTTTGATACAGATAAGTCGTAAATATGTAAATGAAAAAAAAAACAAGTTCTTTTATTCACTCTAGATAACACAGCCGAAATAGCTCAGTTGGGAGAGCGTTAGACTGAAGATCTAAAGGTCCCCGGTTCAATCCCGGGTTTCGGCAAATTTATTTTTGAATTTTCTTTGAATATTTTAACTAGAACTACTGACAAAATTATATTTTAAAATCGCCTTTTTTAATTATACTTACGTTTTATGCAGTAACGAAAAAAATTTCGAAAACATTTACTTGCAAGCTAGGTCCACAATATTCTTGGGTAAAAATACATTTTTGAATGTAGGTAATTTTTATGTACTAAAAGGGAAATTTCTATTTTTATTTGTATTTTTTTTACCATAGACGAACTCATCTATGGTTTTACCTACACATAAAACAGTGGACGTGTTCGGTAGCGTTTTTTGACGCATGCGCTGTGAAATTTAATCTATGAACTTTATACTGCGCAGACTCTTACTCTATGGTCCGCGCAGTATAAAATTTCACAGCGCATGCGTCAAAAACGCTAGCGAACACGGCAAATGAGTATACAACACGTATGCTAGTAATTCACATTTCACACACACGAACTTATGAACTACCATGTTCTTGCGAACAAACGTACCTACTTATAATTAAAAAAGGAAGACTACATAAATCCAAAGTCCATCACGTAACAGTACCTGTGTAATCTGACAATAGAACAATAGGTGAATTATTTTTTCAAATATGTGCAACACTGAAAAGTAAATGTTTTTGCGAACTGGAGTTCGTTCGACATCGTAGGTTATCTAAAATTTTATCACTTTAGTATAATGCTACGTTAATTAATTCATTAACTTTTTTAATATTATTATATCGGAAATGTTTGAGGAGTCTTTGGATTGGGGTCACATAGACATCCCAGACTTTTGGTTCGCACTTGAGAGGGTACCAATGAGACATTTTCTGATCTCAAGTAAATAACATGGATGCTCATTGCCGTGGGAGAGTCATGCCTCGGCACAAATGGGCTCGACCGGAGTGATACCACAGCCTCACAGAAAACTGTCGTGAAACGCCATTACGCTGTGTTTCGTTCAGTGTGTGAGTTTACCGGTGGCCTAATTTCAGACTTGCGACTCTTCGAGGATGTTACGAGAGTCCATAGGCCACGATATTTGCTTTCCATCAGGCAACTCGTCTGCTCGCTTGCACCCTAAATATAATAATAATAAAAAAAAGAATTGCACGCGCTTGGCAAAGTTACAACCTCGAGTGACCGCGAGCATCTGGACTTTTTTTTCTTTATATCCAAGTACAACATAATATAAAGATTGAATTAGCCTTTGATATATTTTTAAATTATGGGTTTGAGGTAGGCGGTTCACCTACATCAGCAGTTCTGTATTGGGTGTGATAGGAGATAGTTACTTATAATGCAAGATTTCGACTTGCCTCAAATATCTACCTAAAAGCGAAAATATAATTATTTTCGCTTTTGGGTAGGTATTCGAGGTAACAATGATTTGTTACTCTCCATCCTTTCAACTAAGTGTATGTCAAAAATCAAGTTGATTGGTTGTTCCGATAGGACGTGAAGAATAAACAAACTTACTTTCCCAATTATAACAAACTTCAGACTTTTATTTGCAATCAAGTAAATATGACATCAATTTACAATTTTTAATATTAGTATTGAAATATAAATGAAAGTTTGGTGGTGGACTGAGCTTCCAAATAGTTTGGCGCATCTTCCCGTAACTTAACCCATTATCCTGATCTTTAATATAGCGCCATCTATAAATTGTTATAGAAATCAGAAAAGAACGCCACAAAAGTTCCTTCGACGTGTAAAAACGGTGGTTCACTATCATACAATTCTAGCTTTGATATATTCTCTGTGCTTCGTACATTCAGAGCCATCTTTGTTTTTGGTCGTAACACTAAAGCCCGTGTAGATTAGACTGCGTTTTGAGGTATGCTTATTTAAATTATATTTAGCCTTTTTTTTATTTAACATTAAACAGCTAAACAGCTAAGGTCATTAACGACTACAATACGATTACAAATTTTATATACTATCATAAATAGTTATATCCTTAAAAAACTTAATTGTCTGTATGTATCCGTTGTTACCATAGAGTTGTTACTTAATCCTTTATGTTATTTGGTAAATTACATGCAACTTATCATTAGTGTAAGCCTGGTATTCTTCCAATAGATGAAGCACAGTTAGATCCATATTGCATTTAAATTTTGGTTTATTAGTCTTTTTCATTAGTTGTACATGAGTCATATTTGTGTGACTAACCCGGAGTCTGGAAATATCAGTCTGATCTTTTCGAGTGTGAAGTAATTTAGAGATTTTTATTGTATTTGCAAAAGGCTTACACTTTACTTACTTTTACATACACAAAGTTATTCGCTAGAGCCACTATTTCAGAGTTTAAATGTTCAGGGTGAACCTGAGATAAAAACAGCCGTAATATTATATATCTAATTATTGTTTTGAAAGTACGATTCACGAGGCACGGCCCCTAGCAATCAATGAACATATAAACCAAGATAAGCTGTCATTTTTGTGTTTACAATGTAAATTTATTTTATATTAAACTCTAATGGCTGTAGGCACGAAAATAGGTTAACTTCTTGCTTGTTCTTGAATCGTTTTGCTACTTCTTTAAAGGTAATTAAAACACCGATACATATTTTAAACCAACTTTATTTTTAGCTAAAATATAATAATTCATACATCAAAGAAGTTTCCTAATTACAGTAATACCACAATAATACAAATAATAATAATGCAAAAATAATTAGTAAATAGAATTAAGTAGCTACCCCACTTAATATTAAAACGCCTGCATTTGTGCCAAGTAACGTCAGATCTTAAAGTTAAAAACAAACAAAAAGGACTATTGGACGGTTGTCGAGCGATATAGTTACTCAACAAAATAAAAACGAGTCGTGCGTTCAGTTGCAACTTTAAAATGACAACAGACAACTTTTACCTAACGCACGTCTCGATTTATAATCTGTTCTTTGCGCCGTTTGACAATTGCCATGTGTCGCTTTGACATCTAACGTCATTTTTTTAACATCCGTCGATTTAGCTTAAAGCTGGATTCTTTCTTTGCGCAAAAATACCATAGACGTATATATTATAGTAAACCACGTGACTCCGTTGTTATGAGTTATGACCGCTTGAGTCGGTCATTTACTCGGTCTTCTATATTATTCTATATCTATGACATACTTACGCAAAGAAACCATCCGACATTTCCTCGTTTTTGTCACTCCAGTTAGGTAGCTAATCTTGTGTCCCTAACATATTTCATGCCATATAATACGGTACAAAAAACCGATTACAATAACCAATTAACCATTAGTTAAAAGATAAAAATTAGTATTTTTAGTCCATAATAATGAAACTTTCAACCGAGTCATAAGAGTGTAGGGGTCAGGAGACACTGTTACACCGTGATTATGTCACAATTGCTTCTGTTGAATACTACGCTAATATGGCAAACTAACTTGATATGCAAACTCCAGTTTACAGGATATTCCACAGGACTTATAATATTTTATCTAGCTATGTTTGTATTATTTTATTTAGGTACTCTTGATGTATAACTAATCATGTCTCTCTTTATTCGTGTTAATGAAAGGAAAGTACAAGTACCCCGAAATCATTTTGAGGCTCAAACGAACGAGTCAGAATCTGCGTCCTACTCTAATAAACGTGAAATGACGTTGTTAGAGTAGGACGGCAACATTCGGTGGAGTCCGAATATTTTAATTTGGCGTCCGAGAGTAAAGCTCCCGTTCACGTCGAAGAAATATACGATACGACAACGTATAAAATATACGATACTACAACGTACAAAATATACGATACGACAACGTATAAAATATACGATACGACAATTTATAGAATGTACGATACGCCAGCGTACAAAATATACGATACGACAAAGTATAAAATATACGATACGACGACGTATAGAATATACGATAGGACAGCGTACAAAATATACGATACGACAACGTATAAAATATACGATACGACAGCGTACAAAATATACGATTCGACAAAGTATAAGAAATACGATACGACAACGTATAAATATACGATACGACAGCGTACAAAATTATAATGCTAAGCGATATCACGCTATTTAGCGTTTGGATTTTTTTTTTCACCGCTAAGATGCAAACTTACTCTCACAGTTAACACGTCTCATGCATTTTGGAATGTCAATAATACTGTAGATATATGATAATGAATAGTGAAAACAACATGTTTAGTTTTTAAAAGCCTGTGAAATATCCGTCAAGTGCCGGTACAAATGAACCTTAACTACCTCTAACACATAGCCACTTAGTACCTAAATTGTTAGTAAAAATCTTAACGCATTCAAAATATATATATAATTATATTAGAGCTGCTCCTATTTCGCACTGTATAAGTGTATATTATAGTACATCTATATTTAATAATTCTGTGCCTAATATACATTTTAAGCCGTTTTTTTGAGAAGCTCGTAAGGGTGAAAATGGACATTTATCTCATATAAATTTTGTACGTTTAAAAAAATGCCTATTTTATTGTACTATTGTTTAAATGCAGAAACGAAATAGCGTCGGTACACGAACGGTTTAAGGATAGTATCAAAGCGTCACTCGGGAGGTTCGTTCAGAGTAGCGGAGCGACGAGCGTAGCGATCTCGCTCTCAGCGATTTTTGCATTATTATATTGTATACATAAACACCTCACGAATAAGGCTGAAAATTTTATATTTCATATCAATTTCTTTCAAAAATCACTCCGCTATTCTTAACGGATCGATTTTATACAATACAAAGTTTCAATAGCTTAACTCTAATTCCACTTAACCGACTTCATACGAAATCACAACGACTACTGTTTGATACATAGATACAGTTGTTCTTACAATAAAGAAAGGATTCCGAGCGATCTCTATCATATCGCTACGTAAGCAAGCGGGATCGTGTTACGTATAAATTTGATATGATTTTGAGACTTAAACTAATAAAACGTGCACTTAGAAACAATATCCGTTGTAAATTAATATTATTATTAATTAGAAATATTTTTTTATTTTATATTTAAATACTGTTCCTAATTACACGACACTGTCGCGTCCGTAAATTGTGCGATAGAAGAGATCTACATATCGACGTCAGCGGAGTCGATAACCAAAAACGCTATCCGCTCCGCTACTCTCGATAGCAGGCTAAAATCACGGCCCGTGATACAAAATCAATTCCCTTAAAAACAGTGTTTTCACTCGCAGAATCTATTCGAGTACCCGTGATTAAAATATTCGTGTCTGCAAAAAGGTCGACACATATAAGCTGCCAGTAATAAAGTGATCAAAGAAACAGTCTTGGTTTCAGGTGCGGGTAGCCGGAGATGGTACGAGCGAGGCAGCGACAGTGTGAAAGCGAGAGGGCGACAGTGATAAGTACAGTGTGCGAGCGGCGCAGCCGGCTTACATCGTGGTGTTGTCCCACTCCAGTTGGCTAATATTCCTGTATTTGTGCTGCTTGCCTGTCATCACTGAAATTGATACGAAAAAGTTTTAGGGGAAGCAACTCTCAGGGTAAGCAATACTCTAATTTTTTTTAAATTTTTGACTCTCATAAAAAAGAACTATAGTTAAATGATTTGATGATCAGACCTTCCTCGTCGTCTTCGTCGGAGGAGTTGTTGTCGGAATCGGTATCGGAGCAGGAGTCGTCAGAGCTTCCCGCTGCGCGTCCGCTTGTGCCGCCGGTCTGCACGCAAACGTACACGTTAGTACGGTCATGACAAAACATGTTTTTTTTTTCAAATTCTAAATTCTGTCCTTTTGGTTGCTTAGGAAGTCAGTCGACTATCCCATATCTCATATTATAAACTTTTATAGGACTGGCAAAAGATTATCTATCTTATCGGCTGCCTTTGGTTCGCACTCGAGAAGGTGCAGGTTCGAACCCCGGTGAAGGCGTGTACTAATAAGACATTTTCCGATCTCAAGTACATAATACGGATGCTCATCGCCGTAGGAGAGTCATGCTTTAGCTCGAAATTACCGGCTAGACCAGAGTGACCCTACGGTTTTACAGAAAACTGGCGTTAAACGGCGTTGTGAGATTACCGGTGGCCCAACTTACTTTATCCCCCTATCTCTATTTCCATTCGCTGTTCCCTAATAAAGGCCGGCAACGCACTTGCGACTCTTTGAATGTCACAAATGTTCATGGGCGACGGCAGTTGCTTTCCATCAGCTAACCCGTTTGCTCGCTTGCCCCCTAAATATCATAAAAAAATATAAGTTAGAATGTACAAATATAAATAAATGAACCTCGTCCATAGGATTGACGGTGATGGTGAGGGCGGAGTCGTCCCACGCCATCTCGTCGTGCACGCGCGCGGGTTGAGGGGCAGGGCGGGAGCGCGCGCGGGCCACACCCAACGCCGCGAGCGCCGCCACCGCGCCCACGCATACCGCGCCGATGAGTAGCGCCACGTTGTCTGTGATGATAAAAAAATTGCTCTTAAGGAGGTAATCACACAATATTCTATTTATCTGTATTTTGTTACGAATAACACAACAAATAATAGTGACCCCATTTCAAAACTCTTTGACCTTAAGATTGGCACAATTATCAGTGACAAAATAATATCTATAGAATAGCCCAAGTGCGAGTTGGACTACCGCTCGAAGGGTTCAATATACGTTTTGGGGTATTAGCTTACTTAGAATTTAGGATGCTTTTTATTCCGATTTAATGCTCCCGTGGGGTAAATCATTTCTCCGCGGGGAGAACAATGATAAATATAATTACTTTTATGAACAAAAGAAAGCTTGGAAATTGTGGAATACTTTTAAGAGTTACACTGACGCTTACAAAATCTGCATACCGGTTAGTAAGCGTCACAGGCTACGGGTTAGTCAATCATGAACCGATTTTGACAATTCTTTTTTTGTTTGAAAAATGGTACCTTGATGAGGAAATATACTTTGAAGTATATATTTTTATATTTCATTCTGCTACTCACTGGAATGCACGTCGTGCGCGTGCAGCTCTCTCAGGTCGTGCAGATCCCGCAGGCGCGCGGCGGGCATCTCGGCCGAGTGCGGCGCATGCTGCGCGTGCGCCGCAAACGCGCGGGGAGCGTCCACCACGCGCGCGTTGTCCGCTGATTGCCACTGGAGATACACATTGCATTTCGATAAGGCAAAATGTCTATAGCATTATCAATTTCATGAAAATTACGATACTACTAAAGTAAAGTTCTATGTAAAACCCCGCCCACAGATTACAACTAACATAATCCGGCCATAGAAATTATCTACTGGGCATAATAATCAAGCAGTTGTTTCTCTTCTTTAATGCCTGGGATACACGAAATCAGCTTTCGATCCAGGATTGCCAACTTATTTATTTGGATAACTAGCTTAGAAATGAAGCTAGTTTTATCTGAAGCCAGAAATTCAAGCTTGACAGCTCACTGATACTAACTTGCTGAACTGGCTTAAAAAACTGGTCTGTTGCATCACTTTCTGGTGAGTGCCATATATGCACAACATATTTGATCAAGTATGGAGCATCTGTTAAATTAGTTGCGGTTAGCTAATCCTACACTAATCAGGAATTCGTGCAACAGGTTCTTTCAGTTATATACCCTAAAAAGCATTATGACTCTCTTGAATTACAACCTGTATAAATTTATTAATACCTTGTCGCGAGCCACGTCAAGTTTGTCGGCGAGCCCGCTCGGCCGTTGTGCGTGCACGTCCGCGGCCGCACGCGGGTGTTCTACTGTCAGCTGTTAAAACGATGCTTTAGGTTACTATTATGTTACTAAATAATAAAGTATAACAAATATCTGTTTATAATATTAATGTCGTAGAACGCGTAGTAGCATTCCAGAATACCCTATACCACTATAGTAATGTCATACGTGAGTGAAAGAGACAATATGTTAATGATCTTTTACATTGTGACGTCGAGGCGGAGCGGAGCGAGCCGAATTTTTCGTACAAATTGAATGACGAGTGCGCGCTAGGTCATAAAAGTTGTGCGCACATTATCATGTTACTGACCTATTATTACTTGTCCTTTATTGTGTATTCTAGGAACGCGCTTTTATGTCTTGTCTACAACTGTTTACCAAGAGTTTGATCGAAGTATTTGTAACAGGTAGAACTCACAGTCTGCACGTATTCATTGCTGGTGAATCGTCCATTGAGCTCGGAGCAGGTCAGCTTGAACACGCGGTTAAGGTAGTACGCCGGCTTCTTGTTGCTGTACTCGATCTCACGGAGAACCTGTAATATTAGTTGATGGATTGTAAAACTTTATGCGAGTGATGATGCACGACGGGTGGCCACGTGGTGGTCACGTGTTGTGCTTGTTTTATGTATTTTGATGTTCTCCCGCGCGTCTCCCCGAGACAAGCATACAACGTGAGTACTCGTTGCGAGCAACCCGCTTAACGTAGCGTAGGGTCTTACTTACCGCCTGGTAATTAGCCACGGAGTCAGCGCCGGTAAGACTGACGCCGTCCCGCGTGAGCGCCGCGCGTATACCGGAGCGGGGAAGCTCTCCCGCGCCGCGCAGCGCTAGCGCCTCGTGGTCGGGGTTCAGTGCCGGGTATACGGATACAACACATGAGTCTAGCTTCTGGCTGTCTTCTTCTGAAAAGATAAGAGAGTAATTATCAATTAGGTTCCTCTTTAGGGTTCCGTAGCCGAATTGGCAAAAATGGCATTGATTGGCATTTAATGATTCCACGGAATTTCCATATAATGTGTGGTAAGCAGTTAATATGGTCAACCAGTTGGCAAAATAAAAAATAAAACGTATATTTGTTCCACAGATTACATAAGCAATTTTAGGAACACATTGAAGCCCAAACTAAGCCAAAATCTATGTATTGGTGTCCAAGTATATGAAACCTAAACATTTTTTCAACAGGAAAGTAATCGTTTACGGCTCTGACGTGGTCACGTGCACTGTCTGCATTGCCAACGTGGTGACGTGACGTACCGGGAGTGCGGGTGGCGCCGGGCGGAAGCACGCGCACTCGCAAGTCTGGGAACACGCGCAGGCCGGCGCGGAAGTGGGCGTAGTCCTGCGCCGCATCCGGCGTGCCGTTCAGCAGGATGGTGGGCGTCTGCGGCGCGAGTACCATCACATACGACTCCGCCCCCCGAGCGTGGAGCACGCGCCCGTTATCGCAGCTAGGGGCAAATTATTTAAACTGAATAAAATTTTATTTAACTCATGGTTGTTCGAGTTCAAAATTAACTTTAGATGTGTGTAAAACATTAATTTCTACGAAAGAGAAATAGTACATACCACATACATTCAGCAATATATGTAATTATGTGCAAATAAACTATACACAAAATAATTATGACACTTATGTAGATACAATTTTAGAAGTAGACTAACTTTATAGACGTTTATGTTCTATTATATTTTTTTACAAAATATCCATTTTCCAAGTTTTAAGTAAATACGTACGTGATAGTAGTAGCCAGGTGAACGTTACGTCGTCCGGGTGTGGGGAAGGAGCGTGCGTCGCCGTACGCCACGCGGCG
>JAOTAV010000016.1:1365228-1378977 GCA_026546445.1 Cyclargus thomasi | reverse complement strand
ATAACCAATAGAGAAGTAATGTGAGCCATCCGTGTCCGAAACTTATCAGTGTTTTGGCACTGATAAATTAACCGCCAACAAACTAACGCCCGCAATAAAACAGTACGCACCAATAAGAGACCTGTGGGTACGTACTCCGATACTTCCGACCAATTAAAGCGCAGTGGCTTTGGGCGCAATTTTTTTTCCGAACTAAACTAATAACGGAATCTCTTTTGGCTTTATGCTCAATGATTTACATTAGTCATCTTTATAAGATGACTAGAATTCGTAGCCAAATGTGAATGCCAGTAAATATCTTTATTAGACGACTAGAATACGTAGTCAGAAGCTAATAGCTCCTGTTATATCATCAATGAGTACGACGTAGACTCATGGTTGAGTCACGTCCTAGGCAGGATGGAAGCTATGAAGTGACACGAAGTGAGGAATAATGAGTGTTTTGTTTGCAAGCCATTTTTAAATTATGTGTAAAGTTTTTATTAAGCTTGACAATGCGACAATAATATTATTATTAGCAATGCAATGTACCTGTAACTGACGTCAACATTATTTATAAGTGCGTTGTGGAAAGACCGCACAACCATTGCTTTTGCACATATCGAACATCTCAACAGCAAGGCTGCTAAACTTTAAGCCTGCGTTAAAAAATTTAACAAAAAAAAGGGATTTTATTGCGCTGGTCCTGAGAGTAACTAAAAGTGGTCCATCATGATTCGTAAACCACTAAATCCATCGTTCGGCCACTCTTGAATTTCGCTAGTACCGTAGTGACAAGGATATTATACTTTGTATGCCACGTGCTGTATTCTACTTCAAGACATCACTGTTAGACAGTTTTTGAAAGACCATAGACGTCAATTGACGGAATGTTTATAACAAGACGGTCAATGTTAGGACTTTAATGTTACCATGGCCATTAGAGTTACCGCAAGTGTTAATAAAATCTCCGTTAGAGCGAGGCCACATTTCTGCGTCGTGCTGCGGTGCACGGCTGCCGTTGCTGGGACGCTCAGACGTACGTACCGTATTTTATGATATACGGTTCCAAAAGATAAATCCATATTACAACACACTTTTCTGGATCCGGTAGATACTGGAAAGAGAATTCGTGACTTGCAAGAGCTCCGATACTACGTCTTATTCCCTCAATAATATTATAATGCCCTGAATTTCCTGACTACCTGGGTACAATATGGTGCAATACGGATTGCAATTACTGTAATATCAAATGTGTTGTGATAACGCTCCGTATAGTCAGCAAGTACATACCTACCTACATAATATGTAACAAACGCGCTGCGACTAACCAACACACCGCACCACACCGTGTTCGTGTGGCGCCCTTTCATCCCGACTTCAGCTATTTCCATTCCAACCTGTCCGGATATGTTGATATGTTTATTATCCGATTCGAAGGGACGTTCCCGCTTCAGTTAAATATAACTTTAAACAACCTGTCTGGAGCAGCGTACGAGTTAATTTGATTTTGCCCAGCGGTATTTTGACAGAGTGATCATCATTAACCCTTCCCGGTCTTTGTTATTCAATATTCATTAATCATTACAATTGGCTTAGAACGGCAAAATAGTAAATGGCTGAATCGTTTATACCTTTGTCAATTTTTGGCGTTTTTAGTGAAAGATTTTTTAGTTAGTAGCGAATGCAGGTAGAACGATAACGTCATAAGCAGTTACGGCAATGCAATAGGCGCTTAATATCTATTTATTTATTGAGGACCAAAAACCGTTTTGCCGCCCTCTGATGTGTATCTCTATAGGTATTTTAACTGCGATATAACGGGACATCGGAATCATGACCATGACTCTGATTGTGATATGACAAACCCTAGACCACCTATGCGAGTCGCGCTTGCGCTATCTTTCGTCGAGTGTGGTTACTGGAGGTCCAACTCCCTAGCTCTACCATCTATTCCCTACTCAATCTCCTTTTACTATTCCCGAATAAAAGACTTTTAACTCTTCTACTGAGATACAAGTGTTTATTGGCGGCAGTTGCTTTCCAACAGGCGACGAGTCTGTCTGTAGGCCTTAAGGTCAATTAATTTTATAAAAAAGAATCAAAAATTGATTGCCAGGATGTCGGTTCTTTAGGATAATAACTAATTCTTATTTTACAGTTTCTTGTGATGTTGTCCTTGATAACAATAAGGCTAGTTATGTCCATAGATCATGAGGTCATCAAAACATAGAAGGACCAAAGTAGCTTTTACCTTTTAAGCAGATTTGTAAGGTTGATCAAATTAACAAGCCTCAAGAGGTGAAAGTTTTAAGACATTACATAACATAGTAACTTGACTTAATTTTTCTTATTTATTTTATATCAGGTAAAATAATAAAAGTCTTGTTGATTATTCATCATACTATATAAAAAAATATGTCAATCAGTATTAAGCTCTTTATAGTTTAAATCAACATTGTTATTTAACACTCAAAGCCAAAATAAGCAGGCATGATCAATGATCATAACATGACATCACTTTTATTAGAATTCTAAATAGCATGACTAACATTTCAAAATATACTAAAATCATAGTAACAACATACATTTTTGATGATCCATTGTTTTATTAGTCTTCCTTTCTATAACAACCAAATAAAGAAACAAAGTAGGTCAACACAATAAAAGGTTTGCAGAAATGATCGGAATATTTTTTTATCTTAAAGAAACTAATTTGTTGTAAACTGTTCCAATCATAATTTATGATATTACTTGCTTTTGCCCGTAGCTTGGCTCATGTTAAAAAGTATCTTTCAGGCTAACCCTCATGCACTTTTTTATCGCTTTGGGGTTGAAATTTAACAAAATCCTTCCTTAGAGTTTGCCAATCTCATAAACTCTACCTACATGCCAAATTTCAGCCTGACCTGTTTAGTAGTTTGGGCTTTGCATTTGTCATGTATATTTATATATCATCAATGTATATTTATTGTCAGTCTGAGTTTCTAATATTCAGGTAACTAATGCTCATGGTTAGGTTTTCTTAAACCTCAGTCACTTAGTCTAATTTGTTTAAAAAAAACAAATTAATTTTCTCTTCGTTGAGATTATTTTCCAAATTCTACAAACCAGCCCTTTTGATTGTAATATCTCACTAGGATCTTTAAAGAGGAGGGTATTCGAAAGAACTTAGAAGCCTTTGTCTTGACAGTCAATTTAATCTTAGACCACATTAACACATATCTATTATATTATTTAAAAACTTATATTTCAATTAGAGGTACACAACAGTAAGGACTAGGTAGTCCTGTTTATATTAGTTATATAATGTAATTAAGAATTAATTTTGTTTCTGATGAAATTTCATATTGAAATAAGAAAACAATTCATTTGTATTGGAAATCCAGAACACCTACGTAGGTCGAAGGCGCGTGTGTGCATTGAAATAAGTGGTTCGTCCGGTTTTCTTCACACCCACACGACCAGTTCCTTGCACCGAACCAAATGACACCATACAATTTCTATACAACTACAAAGTTTAAAGAATTTATACGATATTCGTGTGATTTTTTTATTGACAAAAAATACTATAACGCTAATCTTTTCTTGTCTAATCTTTTACGTAAAATAATAGAAGCAACGTGATACTTGAATTTTAATAGTTATGGGATATAAGCAATTTTCTAAATTTAGTTTTTATCAAAAAAATAAAATAAGCGCATGCAATATTCACCTTCATTGTCGTTGTTTCCCTCTCCGTTGTGGGCCGAAGCCACTAAAACCCCAACGCACAAAACGCTCAAAAATCTCACAATCATTTTAACTGTTTTATCGAACACACGAAGTCCACAGTTTTATCAATAAACAATTCAAACACTCGACATAGTAGTTCCGATGACACTTGCGCCGCTGAGCAGCGATCGGCCTTTCTTTGGCAAATGGCGGCGGATCGCGGTTGACGGATGTGCTCATCGATTGCACTCGAGTCTGCGCATTCACGAAGCCGTTTTAAAAATATACGTATGTGGCAACACTATAAACTTTTTCTAGTAACAAATAACAAGTAACAACAAACAAGAAAAAATTCAAAATATTATAAGATAAATATATATCATAATAAATTGTTCGTTTATTAAATATTTTTACCGATTATCGAAAGTGTTATTAAAAAACGAGAATTCTCAGCA
The DNA here is from genome assembly GCA_026546445.1 of Cyclargus thomasi. NCBI lineage: Eukaryota > Metazoa > Arthropoda > Insecta > Lepidoptera > Lycaenidae > Cyclargus > Cyclargus thomasi. The sequence continues at coordinate 1,374,829 of JAOTAV010000016.1, read as the reverse complement.
TTCAAATGGTTCATTATTTTTTTTTGTTAATCGAGATTTGCGACTTTCAACTACAAGTTTAACTAACGTTTTAAACGAATTTATGAAAGGTTACTAACTTAAAAGTGATGATTTATCGAATCGCAGTGCAGAATGTTAATTTTACTTAATTTTGAAATAATTTGTACTTTATTTTGCATATATGTATCGAATATAGCATATTGGACAACCAGAAAGGTATAGAAAAGATCTTTTGTGTAAATGAAAATATAGTAAGTCTTCGTAAATGTATCCCATTTTTATTTTCATAAAAAAAAACTATTTTTATTTTTCCACGTGGCAACATCGCAGTTTCGAAAGTTCAATTTCGCATGGCGGACGTGCAAATGAACACTGTTATTTGTTGGTGATTATTTCAATTATTCTCTCTTCAAGAATCCCTATGGAAAGGCAAATTCTCCTGTTGCTCTTTCTTTGTGGACGTGCTTTATTCATTCCTTAACGTTAGATGATGGTAAAGTGTTAGTTAAAGTTTATTTTGTGTGAACTGCATTGGTATTTCTCAAAAATGGGAAAATGTGACGAAGCTAATGTCGAAGTTAATATGGGGGACTCGGCGTCCCCCATGAAACCTGATAATTTTACATTCACTGTCCCTCCGGAGGCTCCAGTCTTCGAGCCCACCATCGAAGAGTTCCAGGACCCTCTGGCGTACATCAGCAAAATAAGACACATCGCTGAAAAATCGGGTATTTGCAAGATAAAACCCCCCGCAGTAAGTATATTTTGTCGTTTTAGGAAGGCCTTTTAAAGGTTTACAATTAAATCTTCTGGTTTATCCGAATTTGATACGCATTAAAGCTCTCCTAACCCCTAAAATAGCATGCTCAAAATTCCTTATGATGCAACCATTGTGCCTAGATCTATATTCCATTATTTTACTTTTAGTGTGGCCCTTTTATTGAATCTCCAACACGATCGTGAATACCTTGAAAATAAAGTTGACAGGAAAACGCATTCGAAAATCGTCGAATGCACTCGCATATTGTTGGAGTATTCTTGGTTGCCATTTTGTGTCGTGCCCTCTACCTACGATAATTTAGATAATAAAATAAGTATTTTTAGTTTCCAACAATTAAAATTAGAATACAAGCACAGAATACTGATCAAGGTTTATGATTAAAGAGAACCTGTAGAGTAAGGGTTAATACTTATCAATTTATTTTCTAAAATTTTTTCTACTTCTTAATTATTACCTGTTTAGGAGCTATCTGATCTCATACATAATATAAATACTTTATGTTATAGTTGATATTAAAAACTATCATCTTTTAAAACTATTGACCTACATCTAAAATAGGGAAGTTGTTCCAATTAGTTACTGCAATTAGTCTTAGGAATATGCATTGTATTTCTTGATTACCATATTCTCTTTCTCTATATAGAAGTATTTTTTACCTTAACTACTAAATGTCTAAATTTCAAAGAATGTATTATCAAGTAGTTAGCTTATTTGAGACAACCATTTTGATGATTCTTCTAGCTGTCAGATACAAATGTTTGTGTGTTTTTACAATAATGACAAAAAAAAACCAGATCATACTACATACCAGATCATACTATTATTTATCATCAGTCATGAATAATACAAATCACAAATAAATATAATTTTAACATCTACCAAAATTAACCTTTTGTTTCTTACAAAACCCTTTTCATAAAGTGCAGCAAAAATATTATAATAGAATTCATTTATTTCCACTTTTTTGGTTAACTTTATTATCCAAGGCAATTCAAGATTCTAGAATCTGAGTACCAGATAGTCCTTTGTCTGTTCCACACAAATGTGATAATTATAATAACTATAGTATTTATTTTATATTAACAAAACCTTTCATAATGTTGTTATTCCTATTAAGTGGCATTGTGCATTTTTGATAAAGTAATAATACTAGTTAAATATAATGTTTTATGTAAAATTACAAGGTTTTTTGTCTGCTTAGCAGTGTTGGCATAAATGTGTGTTGTGTTGGAACTATAAAACTACATTGTGTTACTTATTTAACTTCCTAACATTGTAGTTTTACATAAATGTAAGGCAAGGTAATGTGAATTCATTGCTGATTAATATAAAAATGTAATAATTTAAAGTAAAAAACTGCAAATTGTAATTAAATATATATAAATGTTTTAGCTATCCACACCTTTAATTACATAACAATCTTAGAAAATTAAAAAAATGACCAAGTCGTGCAATAAGAGGCCAATTCTTAAGATCATAGGATTTTTTTTAAAGTAATTATTGTTTTAACAGCATTAAAAATCTATAATCTGTGAAAATTTCAACACTCTTAGCTCTTACTATTTTTGAGATAAGCCCTGTAGAGTGTAGACTGACTGGAGGAGATAACTATGTTTTCCCTTTATAGTTTCACAACCTTAAAATCAAAATAAACATAACATTATATATATATATATAATAGACTGCCAGAATAAGAAATATATAAGTAACGTTATAGTTTTAAAATTACAAAAAATTTGGTAAAATTTTTAAGTTAGTAATTAATAATACATGAAATAAATTGCATTATCAACAATACAACACAGTAAAACCATATTTAAAAAAATATTTATATATACAGAACATAGCGAGAATGAAATTATATGTACTTATCTTAGTAACATTATCACTGTTTAATAATATCTTTGACATACTATGCAACACTTGAATCAAACTCAAAATCTTGATTGTTGACGAGCTGCTAATGTATCAATAAATTGGTTTTTAATACCTATTCTTTACATTTTTTATAAGCATTTTAACAATCAAAATGTTAAAATTGGTAAGAATACATAAACATCCACAGAAATGTAATTTTTTCAATGCACATTCTATTTGTTTCAGCATTGGCAACCACCATTTGCCGTGGATGTTGACCGTTTGCGGTTTACTCCAAGGATACAGAGATTAAATGAACTTGAGGTAAGAAAACTAAGTGTGTTGCTTCAAATTAGGGTCAATACTGTTTATGATTCATTGACAACCTCTGTGCTGCAGTGGTTGAGCATCTAGCTCACGCCGGGGGTCGCGGGTTCGAATCTCGCCGACAGAACTAAAGTTTTTCAAAGTTCCTGGGCCATAGATGTGTATCATATAATAACATTTTTTAATATGTGTAGTATAAAAGTATTAAATATACTGGTACCCGTAACACAAGTCCTTTAAGTACTCACTATGGGACCAGACTGATGTGGCGTGAAGCGTTCACAGATATTATAGATGTGGTTCAGAGCTTCATACCCCTTTTTATTTTAATGATAACCCTAGTTATCCTTTAAAGCCTATGTACCCTATTAAGTTACGAAACTACTTTGCTTTACCTAGGCATCTTTGCTAGGCTATTTAGTAAGAAAAATATATATATAAATAAAAATATTCTTTAGTCTTGTTTTATCAATCTAAATGATTCTCAAAACAAAAATAATTTCATCAAAATATTAACAAATGCAAGAATTATCAAGTTATCCAGTATTGCTTCCATTCAAATGTAAGACACATTTCTTATTTAATAATTATTAATGATAGAATATGGAAAGTGCACAGAATAATATTTCATTTAAGCACTTTCCATACCCTTATTTATAAAAATATTTAAGCAATGTTTAACTAATCAAGGTTGGCTGTCCCTTTCTGCCACATGGCATTTTCAATATTACAGAAAGGAACAACAAACCAGCAAAAACTTAGTTAAACATTGCTTTAATATTTTTATGAATAAGGGGGTAAGTGCTTAAATAAATCTAGGTCATGTCGTCCTTAAAACATTACTTTATGTTTTACTTAATCACATCAATCTTATTTGTAATCTTTATTATTATTAATATATAATATCATGTCTAGGTTTATTTTTTATCACGTGAAGACAAATTTTTAGTTAATTACTAGTATCCATCTTTGGGTCAAGGGTTTGATTGTAATTATTATCCATTAGATAACAGGCACCAAATTTTGAGACAGTTTTGTCGAAAAATCGAAAGATACATGCAGCACATAAGGGAATAGAACTTAAATGTGTGTTTGTATACTAATGATTATGTAGTAAGGCATTATAATTATACCAGTTAGGGCTTCTTTCATATCTGACAGATGTAATGTGGATAATATGACAAACAAGTTGCAGATAGCCAAGTTCGTTATTTACTGTCTTTATGTATTTGATGTTAGTTATGAATAAAATTAAGTAAAAAAAGTAATGCTTTATGTTTTTTTCAGGCAATTACAAGGGTCAAACTGAATTTCCTGGACCAAATAATAAAGTTTTGGGAGCTACAGGGATCGGTGTTAAAGATACCCACTGTAGAGAGGAAACCACTAGATTTGTACGCACTACACAAGCTGGTGAAAGAGGCTGGTAAGTTCGCCCTTTAGATGTTAAAATGAAATATTGACATTCATATAGGTAGTGTGTAACAAAAGAGTGTGTGTAACAAAATAGTGTGTAAATGAGAGATAAAATGTTAGGGCTACAGATAATATGTTAGGTATAGTGTAAAAGTAGCAGCTATGAAAGCAAAAAAAAATGTTTTGTTATTGAAATTTATTTCTTTTTAGAAACCTCCTCTTTTCAAAAAAACTAACTGGACTACATCGTTTTTTAATAACAATAGATTTTTTAAAGAAAGAATAAAAAATCATTCATATTCCTTATTGTGATTGTTATTATCTTATGTACTCTGTTTAATATCACATTTTATCTGAATGAAAGCTAAGAGAACAATGGTACAATGCTACCAATTTATACATTTTATTTACTCATATAACAAAGACTATAGTGACGCATAAATTTTGTTAAATACAAACTTAATTAGTACTAGCTAATGTCCGCGGCTTCGCTCGTGCTAATAAGTATTTTCATAGAAATTTCAAATTTCTGCCCTCGGTTTTATCTCATAATTCTTTCTTAGCAGATGCCTTGCCTTGTCGTCGTAACATCTACCCGATTCCGATATTTAGAAAAATGTACAGTTCTCGCTCAATAAACGATTTTTGGCAACTGCGTTGCGAGTGTTATCTAGCCAACCTTTTTTTTTTAACTTTTTACATTTATTTATTTATTTTGTACATGTATTTATTCTTTTAAATACTAGCTGTTACTTGCGACATCGTCCGCATAAAATTTTTAAACTATCCCGTTTTTACATTTTTTAAATTACTCTCGCCTCCTACTGGTCGTAGCGTGATGTTTTATAAATTATAGCCTATAGCCTTCCTCGACTCGACTGAGCAACACAAAAGTAATGTTTGTGTTGCTTAGTCCGTTTTTTTAAACTCCGGCCAGTAAGTTCCTGAGATTAGCGCGTTCAAATAAACAAACTTTTCATGAGCTTTATATTATTAGTAAAGATGTTGAATGTTTATTTAGGTGGTTTCGAAGTGTGTTCGGCGGAGCGCAAATGGTCAAAGATAGCGAGGCGGATGGGACACCCCCAGGGGAAGGGAGTCGGCTCGATACTGAAGAATCATTATGAGAGAATACTCTATCCGTATGATGTGTTCAAGAACAACGGTGTGCTCACCGATAATAAGGAGACTGTAAGTATGCTTATGTTATTTTTTATGAAATTAGGAGACAATCGAGCTGACGGGTTATCTGATGAAAAGTAACTGCCGTCGCCTATAGACACTTGTTACGTGCGTTGCAAGTGTTTTGCTATTACATTATATACACAAGTTATTTACAACTAGACTAAATTGCATATATCTGCCATCAGCTTATAAAACAGTTTATAAGAGTACTTGCAAAGGTAATTTTTTATCTACTTAATCAGTGTCCATTCTAGTAATTATAACTTAATTTCAAAGTCAGTTAAGAATCTAATAAGTTCTAAGTTGTAACTAAAGAATATTCATCAATACACATAGCGTCGTTAATGTTCTAACACCTCGTAGGTCACATTTCGTCATTTTGATGCCGTTTTGCAGAAAATCGGAAAACGCATCGTTTAAGTTAATCAGCAACATGTGTCAGGCTAAAACTTTACAATTTTTAAATGTAAAATCTTATTAGTATGGTGTTCTATACAAAATTCAATCAATTGTTTCGCTCTCCTGATAAGTTGCCATTTTTGAATTACGTGGTGTTAGAACTTCAACGACGAAAGGCAACTGTGCCAAATAATCTTTAGAATAGCTTTAGGTCGTTTGTCCAACGTCACCGTCAACAAGATTATTTTGTACCGAGAAAATGCCACTTAATGATCTAGGCTAGAGGTTTCATTTATTACTACCATTAGTAGCACCGGTGTCGTCCCTCGTCTGTAGTGGCGTAGAACAAAATGAAACTTAAAGTCTCGTTGACGGCGTACGGTTAACAAACAGCTTTAAAACAGTTTTTCGGCTTATAACATAATATTTTAATCACATTTTTTAACCTGTTTAATTCCTTTCACCTTAACAATTGGAAAGGGTAAGATAAATTTTGATACCTGTAACATAATTATTTGCATTTCACTAATTTATTCTTTTCTATTCATAGAAAATAGAGGTGAAAAGCGAGCAGACGCCCGAGAAGGTGGGCCGGCGGTCGAGCAGTAAGCCCCCCGCTACCCCCTCCCCCGCCCGCCGCTACAAGAGCGCGGAGCCCGAGCCAGCTGAGGGGTCTCACACCGAGGGAGCCCTGCCCGCTGACACTAAGACTCCCATCAAGGAGGAGCCCGGGGAAACACGTAGAAGTAAGTGTGTGTGTTAGGTGTAAATTTCAAACTCTATTCTTTCCACAATGCACATAATAGAGTTCCGCAATAATAAATTGAATTGAAATAACCACTACATTGCTGGCATCTAACAAGGGGTTCAGCTTGATATTTATACATGCTCTTTATTAATTTTTTTATTTATCACTAGTTTTTGCTATCGGCTTTGTTTGCATGAAAAGTTTCCAGGATCAAAAGTATCTTACTCTCCATACTTTCAAATAAGTCGTTCAACTCGATTGTTCGCGCGGCCCTTTGTGTGCTTAGCGGCTCTATGTGTGCGTGCGCTTATAAGTTGAGTATTTCTTCTGCACGCACACATAGCGCCATGGACACAACTAAGTTTAACTATCTGAACGGAATTTGGGTAATATATTTTTTTACATCCCAGGTCCCCGAGAGAACAAATGGATGTCGTCCGCCGGCAGCTGCGGGGCGCGCGCCCGGGTGCTCCGCTCCACCAAGCTTCGGGAGCACCGCCTGAGCAATATGACGGTGTCCGTTACACCGGCACCCCCGGTTATTAGCCCCAATGACCCGGTGAGCTACCTCGTGTTATTTTTCTGTTTATAATATAACTTGGCACGGAATTTCATAACAATTTTGACATTTTGTATAAAATTTTGTGCCAACTTACGGTGAATGGAGTATTGTTTAGAGTTATTTTACCTACCTGAAGGCAAGTGATAATACTTTAGGATGTATGTGTTCGTTATGTAGATTTCACTGCGAAAGTGCAGCGCTGGAAGCGAAAAATTTGTTTTGTGTTTTGCCCATACAAATGAAAATTAAATTTTCTTACTGCTTAGTAAAGTACGAAAACAACATTGTATTTTGTGCAAATTTCATGCGCCTGCTTGTTGCCTTTATTGATATCGAGCAAAAAGTACCAAAAAATCATGTTTGTATGAAAGACCCTGTTATTTATTTTGGTTTTAGTATTATCTGTAACACAAATATATTATCTGTGAAATAACCGAACCTGGAAACAGCCAAACATATATATGTTTCAGCGTTGCTTTCTCAGTGAACTTTATATCAATAAACAAACATACGAGACCTAAAGTAATATCACTTACATTTGTAACACCCCGTTTTGTGTTTTCGCTTAAGCGGTGGGTAATAAATTTTCTAAAAGTAAAATAGCTTTAAATGGACAAACCGTTCAATAAATACTTCATATTATGTTAAAGTTATTACAATAATTATGTTATACATCACAATAGGATTCAATTAATACTAATTGGAATTTTTCACACTTTTGGGGATTTCCTTTGTAGAAAACAAAAATTTGTAGTGTTCTTATTTAATATGGGTAGCTTTTTATGTGTAATAGCCTTTTTGTTCCAGTCTGACCATTTGCTAAATATCCGGTCTAGCATACGTACAACGAGTTAGATCTCTGTCTCTCTCTCTCTCTCTGTGAACCGTAGTTAAGTTAATAATCTCTTTTGCCTAAGATGTTTACTTCAAAAGGTATACAAACCGCGGTTGTCAACGACAAAGTAATAAGACAAGACTTTGTTTACAATCGCGTTTTGTATGGAAGTAACAATTATTTTGACAGAGGGTTATTGAACCTTACCGCCAATCTTGAGCGAGTGCATAATAGTAGACGACAAACTATACTTTTCTCATAATCTTGACAAAATCGATAGAAATGGTTTGTCATATAAAGGTTTGTAGATAAAAATAGCACAGATTAAAAAACACAATTATCTCTTATTTTGAAGACGGACATAATATTAAAAAATAAGGGTCAATAGAGATAAAGAGGTAAACTGGATGGCATTTCAATAAAATTTTCTCGCTGTACGCATGCTAGGGTGGCGAGTGTTAAAAAGTCCTTTTATTCTTAAAAGATAACATGATAATATTTGACGAAGGATTAACAAAGACTGGCGCAAGTTAGCTTCATAATTTACCTGCATTTGTAAAGTATTACATTATCATCTTCCTTAGTAATGTTGTTCACAGTACTTAAATAATTTTTAGTAAAATTTTAGGTTATTTGAGTTATATGGAAGGAAAATAGGACTTTTCACATTCGACTAAAATTTGTCATACAAATTGTAAATACAAATTTTTAAAGACTTTGAATGACGGACGAATGGATGAGTTTCATAAATAATATTAATATATTTTAAACCTACAGAACCTTGTTTAACATAATTTCATTTTATACTGTATACCTGCTTATTCGGTTATTCTGAATAGTATTGTACAATCAGAGAAGTTGAAACAGATACAGGTCGTGGATCTAAGTAATTTGGTTGTGTTATGTCAAACTGAGCTGACAGATCACGACTTAACCCTGTATTTACAGTCAACGCTTAATACTAAGAGCATGATAAAAAATACGATGCTATTTTCATACATAAAGCTCTCTTTATGTATTGACATATTCAGACAAAATGACTTTGGTCCGTAACTGAATCTGTTTCAATTTCCCCCATGGTACCATATGAGTGAACTGTTTGTTGTCATTAGCTACAACCGGCCTTTAAAAAAGAGCAGGATTCGGCGCCGCTGCCGCGCCTTCACGATGACCCGGTGAGACACCCACATTACTCACCAGTACCACCTACCACCCCCACTAGCATGGATACACGACTCAGGGACTGTTTCACCACTTCCTGATAAAGCTTCAGATATCTATCAAACAGATTAAATATCTGTCTGATCGTGATACCGGTACTCCTGGTACCGGTATCGGGAGTTTATTTGCTACATTGGATTTTTGCGTTGCGTTTCGGATGGACTATTAGCAACTTTTAAGAAAGATTCTCAGTATTTTATCTTACAGACGTGTTGTGGATAGCCTATACAAAGCATGTCTGTCACTTATCAGAAAGTGGTGAGACATCCT
>JAOTAV010000016.1:1331870-1354651 GCA_026546445.1 Cyclargus thomasi | reverse complement strand
AAATACATACATTAGAGAAAGAAAAAACTAGGTTGGGAATAAAGCAAAAGGGCGGCCTTACCGCTTACAGCGGTTTCACAATATGACTAAAAATCAGTATGTAACAATAAATGAGATAAATAAAAAAATAATATAAATTTGTCTTGTAAACAATTCATAAAAAGTAACTATTAGTTGGCGTAAAAAGAATGGCTTTATTTAACAGTTTTTGACGTAAAAGCAATCCAGCTGATGTTACGTGACGTTGTCTCAATACGAAAACACCAATAACTCCAATAAGATGTCATTGCCGATAAAAGCTAATGCCACGTGACTTTTGACTGGCTGGCTATAAGGAATCATAATACCAAAATGTATGAAAGTTGGTTTGGGCGTAAACTGTCTGGAAATAAGAGGTCGTAATAACCCACTTTGTATTTTATGGTATTTTAATGCAACATTTCTGTATTAGTGGTTTATTTACATAAACAATGAACTGCCAAAAACAGGCCTGTGGTATACCGGGCCTAACAACTATTGATACTTTGACAAATGTACTTTGTGATACGATTACGTGATCTTATGATACCTACCTGTAGTCGTTTTGCTCAAGATTGATGTTACGGTTCAATAAACCTCTGTCAAATTTCTATACTAACCGCGATTGTCAACAGCAAAGTGACAACATAACACTTTGTTTATGTTGTAATACGAGCTCTTTAGTTTTGTATTTAATCTAAAATATTGCATTGTGGATTAAGATGTCAGTTGGAACTTTGGTTGTCTTCGTTTAATAAATTTTTCCTGACACCACACGTTATCAGCACGAGACTCTGAATAAATTAGTAGAATAAAGGAAAAGTGTCGAAGTCGGTGTACAAATGGCAAGCTCTAGTTGAGATGGTGTTTGTAGAAAATTCTTAAGTGCGAATTTATCTACGTTCATCATCATGTAAATTCTTAATGAGAAATTACCTGATCCACGAAGAACTCTGGGAGGCAAAAGCAGGCTATCCAGAAGGTGATACAACTCCCGAAAAGACTAGAAAACGTAGTGATCTAAAAGCTTTGTCAAAAATTTGCCTTAGTTTAGATGGTCCAGCCATTACTCATGTCTGCAGCTCTCAGAGTGCTAAAGAGGCGTGGGATGCCCTTAAAATTGCCTATGAAGACTGCGGAATGGGACGTAAACTCGCACTAGATCGAAGGCTCTACAGAATGAATCTGGCAGACAATGATATGGATATAGAGAAATATATTAATGCTTTTATAAGTACAGTACAAGATGTTGATGACATTGGCAAAAAGATCGAGGATGCTCAGTGGCAGCAATATTATTTGGTGGACTTACAGCGAAATATGAGCCAATGATTATGGGTCTAGAAAATAGCAACATCGTGAACAAAATGTCACGACATGAAGAGCCGGAAGCTGCTTTAAAAGCAACTAAGTTTCGAAAGGTAACTAAGAAAGGTAAGCCTGTAGTATGCTATGACTGCAAAGAACCTCTACATAAGAGACCAGAGTGCCCGCTTTGTAAGAAAGGAAGAGTCAAAGAAGATACCGCTCTTACGGCCCTGGCTGTCTCCGAAAACAAAAAGGATGTTTGGTTCATTGACTCTGGTGCGTCAATACATTTAACTTCGAGGTTAGACTGGCTATTTGATGTAAAGAAAGTGAAATTCGAAAAGGATACTGTTGCTAACGGAGATGAAATTCAGTGTAAGGCTATTGATAATGTAAATATTAGTACTGAATCTAATGTTGTCAATAGTATAAATAATGTTACCTATATACCAAAGTTAACTGAAAGCAAGTTATGTTTTCAGTTAAAAAGGTAGTTGATAAAAGTTTTACTGTTTTGTTTGATAGCAGTGGGTATAACTTTTTTAATTATAAAACTTTCTCGTACATAGGCAAATCTCTTCTACATGGTTCAGTTTGTGGTGGTTTGCACAAATTAGACTGTACTGTTAAAAGACCCCACGTCGATGCTTATGATGTGCACTCTGACTCGACCTCTATATTTCTCTTATGGCATAGAAGGCTAGGTCGTTTGTGCCGTATGTATGAACCAGTTGAAAAATAGCAACGTCGATATTGACTATAATGCTGTCGATAACGATGTCGACAAGCTGTATTGCTTGTGTGGAAGATAAGCAAGCCCGTAAACCTTTTAAGCAAGTTCCTTACAAAAAGGGTACAAAGATGCTGGAGTTGGTTCACTCGAATGTTTGTGGACCCGTGTGCAACATCGTTCCAAGGTAATTAATACGTATTACTATTTATTGACGACTATTCCCGCATGATCTTTGCTTACTTTATCTCTTCAAAGACAGAAATAAAGAATAAGTTCTGCTCGTTTCAATCGTTGGTTGAAAGCAGATAGGTGAATTAAGGCCTTAAGAACCGGCAACGGAACAGAATACGTAAATAAAGGCTTCCTGGACTATTTAGCTGCTAAAGGCATAATGCATCAGTCAACTGTACGGTATAGTCCACAGCAAAATGACGTAACAGAACGAACAAATAGGTCTATTGTGGAAAATGTGTGGCAGGTTCTATGTTGGCTGAAAGTTCTGTTTCAAAAGCTTATTGGGAAGACGCGTTTAATGTTGTGGTTTATCTTGGTTTAATAGTAAGCCTAACTTAAGTTATTTAAAGGTCTTCGGATGTAGAGCACTTGTAAATATTCCATCTTGTCATAGATGTAAGTTAGATAGCTAAGCAAGAGAACATATTTTCTTAGGATACTTAAATGATCCTCATTCGTATTATTGCGAGACGCGGCGAATCCTAGGAGACTTGTAAGGTCTAGCGACGTCGTATTTATTGAAGATTGCTCCACTGGGTTGATGATTAACAAATCTACAGATCATTCACCTGTACATAGTTCTGATATTAGCTTCAAAGAAATTATTGTACGTAATATAGAACTCGAAAGTTCTACTACTACGAATCGTAATATTGTGCGTGTTTGTAAAGAATCTGACGTAGCTGAACCAAAAGTAGCTGATGTTAATGCTTCTAGTGCTCCTGGTACCATTCACGGGGAGGTACTTGTCCCTGATGAACTAGATGTACCTGAACCAGAAGCAGTTATTACTGATATTCCTTAGGACGGGGCAGCACAGGTAGAAAGGCGTTACCCTGAACGAGTACGTAAGAAACCTAAGTTTTTTGGTTATGACTTCATGTCTTGGTTAGCTAACTCGGTTGAGAGATTATCGGAAGAACCTAAAAGCTATGAAGAAGCTATTGGCTCAGTAGATAGTAACAAATGGCGTTCTGCTATAGAGGGTGAATTTAAGTATCTACGATTGCGTAAGGCATGGACTTTGTTCGAAAAGAAATAGTTCCATGCAAATGGGTATTTAAACTTAAAAAGGATGCTTATGGTAAAATAAAGAAATACAAGGCTCGTCTTATAGCAAAAGGCTACGCACAACAAGCGGGAATTGATTATAATGAAACGTTTGCCACAGTAGTAAGGAACTCTTCGTTTCGTACGCTTTTGGCTTTGGCGGCGGAGATGGACTTAAACGTGCAACATCTCGATGTGGACACTGCATTTCTTGGAGACCTAGAAGTGGAGGTTTATATGGGACAGCCTCAAAGTTTCATTAAAAAGGGATAAAATAACAAAGTATGTATTTTACAGAAGTCACTCTATGGCCTGAACCACGCACCAAAGGCTTGGAACAAAATGTTAAAGGACACCTTAGTTTGAATTTTATACAAACTCCTTCGGAGCCTTGTGTGTTCACGAAAAAGTTTGGTAATGAGGTTGTCATATTGGCTATTTATGTCGATGACATTTTAGTTCTGTACAAAGACATTTTTTTTTGACATTGTCAAATCGGACTTGGATAAATATTTTTCTCTTAAACGTCTAAGTGAATTGAGGTAATAACCTCGGCTTAAATATCAGTAAGAAAGATGGTGTTATCCGTTAAAAAGACAATGATAAATTTATTGCTAAAAAAATATCCACAATCGAACATATAACCTCCTCGTTTTTGGAAGTCAGTTAAAAAGTATAATTTGTGCTCGGCTAAAGCTAGCCTTTAGCTGTAGAAAAGTTAAATTTGAATAAAACGGAACCATTTGAAGATTGTCGTGTCGTATCTAGCATTAATAGGTTCCTTTATGTACGTTGCTATTAATACACGATCAGACATAGCGTATGCTATGAGCTACCTCAGCCAATTCAATACGAATCCAGGAAAGTCACATTCGGAAGCCAGTATAATAGTCTTAAAGTACTTGAGAGGTACAAAATAGACTATAGAAAAACTGGTAAGTATTTAACTGGGTTTGTAGATGCAGATTGAGCTAATGATCCTAACGATCGTCGTTCTTATACAGGATGTGTATTTATATTAGGTGATGGTCCCGTATCGTGGGAAGCAAAAAAGCAACCTACGGTTGCGCTGTCCTCTGCAGAAGCGGAATACATGGCTCTATGTTCTGCAGGAAAAGAAGCCGTATTTCTAAGAAGCTTTATTCATGAAGTAATTGGTACATTAGATACTGCTTCACTTTTTGGTGACAGTCAGAGTGCGCAAAAATTAGCACATAACCCAATCCACCACGGACGGAGTAAGAACATAGACACGAAATTTCATTTCATAAGAGAGAAAGTTGCGGAAAATCATAATAAACAATCTCTTTGAATTCTATTCCGTCACAGGATCTTATGGCAGATGTTTATACGAAAGCTCTAAGACGGACGTCTCATGCCTGATGTATTAAACTTTTACTTTATTTTTTTCTAAGTACATGTACTATGTTACTTTTTTTACTATTGTACTTATTTTAAAGTAATATATTAAGATTCAGGGTGCATGTTGTAATACGAACTCTTTAGTTTTGTATTTAATCTTAAATATTGCATTGTGAAGTAAGATGTCAGTTGGAACTTAGGTTGTCTTCGTTCAATAAATTTTTCCTAACAGTTTACAACCACGTTTTGTATGGAAATGACATTTTTTATTCACAGAGGGTTAATGAACCATACCATAAAGTAAGTGACCTGTACGGCAAAAAAAGTATTAATTAAAATCTTCCTTTTCCAGTAAATTTTTTTGTAAAATTACCCCAAAAGTTTTAAAAAAATCCTATAATTCATGTTACGGAGGCTGTATACTCTCGCCAAAACTCGCGTCGTCTTGCTTGTCAGCCACTTGCGAGAGTCTCGCCACGAAACTCTTGCATGCGAGAGAGTACAGCCTCCTTAAAGATACCTTTAACGAAGATATTGGAATACTCATAATTAATTTTAGGGACGAAAACAGCACGACACAATCCGATATGCAGAAAGAAAACGCCCCCGACACTACTTATATGGAGAAAGAGGATAACGATGACTGACGGCTGGAGGAGGAGGATTTTATTTCAATAAACAATATATTTCATTATGAGACTTATTACTATTAATTATTTTCACGCCCTAACGAGGCTTCCAATCGACTTGATTTTTACTACTTTTGGTCTTGGATAAATATATATGATTTTTCAAATACCACGCGATTAAAGTCGCGGAAAAGCTAGACATAAAATAAAATTGAAATAAATGCTTAAATAAGGCAAATAATAATATCATGCAATCAACGTAAGCAACGTGCTTTTTAAACTGAATTTAATAAAAGTATCAAAATCTTTATAGTTACCGGAAATAATGTGGGCATATGAAACAATATAGTAAGGAAGTGGCGCCCCTATTAATTTCTACTCTTATTTGACAGCACATATAACAGCATACTAATATAATAAAATATCATAGATGAATTATACCGTAATAATTAATTGGTTTATGAAAATATGCAAAACTAATGTCTGTCTGTCTGTTACCTCTTCACGCTCAAACCACTGCAACGATTTTGCATAATAGTGCTGAATAATATTGCTGAATTATTAACATTATAAATGCGAAAGTGTGTCTATCTGTCTGTTACTTCTTTTCGCTCAAACCACTTAACCGATTTTGCTGGATTTGGCATAGACACCTTAAGCCAGGGGAAGGACATAGGATATCCTTTTCATTCCGGAATTTTGGCGAAACGTAGTTGCAGGTATTATCTAGTTTTAAATAAAGCCGGTGGGTACCTGCAGTCTACAGGCAATATTACACTTTTTTGCATGTATGTATATTTAAATATTAACAAAATTATAAAATTTTGTTGATACTTAAAATAGTAGAAGAGCTAAGCGGGGGGAAGGGGGGGGGGGAGGCGCCGCCAGGGGCAACGGGCAAGAAAGGGCGCTGTTTTTTAAGTCAAGGCAGTAGTCCTTATTTCTTAACCTGAGGGACCATTCGACAAAATTTTTGTTACGACGCAGACTACCCAGTTGGTTTGATATGATTCCAGGGACACCGGACAACTATTGGTACGTGTACAACCGGTTAAGAACCACTGAGTTAAAATATTTAAAACGGTTATTTAACAAATCACACATTAGAATTCACATTTTAGCCGTAAAACATTATAAATACATACCAATAATTTAAATTTGGACAAATCGGCACTAAAATATTTTGAAACGCTATTTACAGAATTAGTTCGGCAATATATAAATTTTACATGCGTTTAGTAAAAAAGAATTCGTTAAATATAACATACAACAACAATCTTTAGGAATTGATTTTGACAAAAACCTGTATAAATAGTAAGTACCTACGTCCCTAAAAGAACCACCGTGCAAACTTTTAAGTTCGTAGCACTTATAGCAACAATGTTTCATACAAATTTTCAACTCCCAAAAACAACCCTTTTAATATCTCAACACGGTTCGCTCGGTTGCATGTTCGTAAAGATAATTCCATCTTTACGAACATGCAAACTATAAAATAATAAAAGCAATGTGCAATAAAAAAAATTTTCGCTCTTCACACATTCTTTACGGAAATTTCTCTACTAGCACTTCTAGCTCAGCTATAATATGTCATAACTCGGGGATTCTCCCAAAAACGTTGCCGTGTGCGGTGTGCGTTTCTACGTCCCATACTTCGCTATGGAAATTGGAATATAAAAACCAGGAAAAATTACATTTATCCAATCTATCACTGACTTTTAATATAATGTTAATTACGGATGATAACTTTTTTTGACGGGGTGACACTAAGACTTAGTAAGTCTTTTACAATCAGAGGAAGCACTCCACGTCGACAGCAATAGTAAAATTGTTATGATATATTTTATATAATTAATACAAACTGGCTAAATGGACAGTGGCAGCGTATTCTTGTAACTCTCTGTATAGTATCAGTTATCATATACCAATACACAGGCAAATGGCAATATTTTATCTTCTTGATTATGGTATATTATACAGATATAATTTATATTTTATAATATATTTTATCAAGAACCAAAAGACAGCTATGATTCGGAACAAAAGACATATTATAATATTTGTTAATTTTTTCTTTGATCCGAATGTTATTTTATGTAGGTAGTTTGCACAGACCTAAAATATTACACAGTAAAATGCTACCGTATCAACAGTGTTTTTAATAATTAAGTGGCTCAGAAGTAAGAGAATTTAATATAAAAAATGAAAAGTCATATTAGATATTAAATTTTTCCGACGATTTAAAAAACCCGCCTTACGCATCTCACGCCCAGTTTGACGTCACTTTCCGGGGTTCTCAAGCCAGCCTTACCGCACCCTATTTTATTTTGTCCAAAGCAGACTTCATTTTCTGGAGAAATAGGCTTGTATTCCTTACGACTTGGGCGATAGAGCACATTTTTACATGTATTTTAAATTAGTTCTATAATTTTCCTCTAGATAGCGCTATCGCTGCCATCTATACTGGCGCAGAGCGGGCCAATCACGTTTCAGAAATTTTGACGCAATTTGCAAATGGCCGTGAAAAGGATTGAGCTCGAGGGTGTATGAAATACTAAATGGTGGTTGAGTCCGTGTTAAAAACTTGTGAATATTAATTCTTGGTATAGTGTAGTGTTGTTAGAAAAATACAAAATGTGCCAAAAAGAGAGGATCCAGTCTTAATAGTGGTTGAGACATCGCCAGTGCACGACTGGAGGAATCGTCGAAGTCATTTGCTGATTGTCGGGTAAAGTCCTTGTTTTACTTGATAGCTTCGTAATCGGACAATAATTAGATGAAATTCGTATGGCAAACCTTGTTATAAGGCAATAATTTGTATCTGGGTGTGACTGGCGTGAATGAGTGATTAGTCTGAAATGGTCGCCGGCTGAATGCGTGGTAGTTCTACATACATAGATAGTATTACAATTTGGTTTTTAGCAATTTATAAGTGCATTTCACTAGCGCACACCGTTTTATATAGTTCAGTATCCCCCAAAGCTCAATTTTCGTGCACTGTCTCAAGATATGGAAGTCATTTCATATTCTATACGTATAGACTACAAAAAAGGCACGGCCCTGTTTCCAAATGGACGTACATCGATTCGTGCGGGAGCCTTATCAATATGTAATTTTCCCTTATGTTCCGCACGATATCCACAGCATTTAATAGGATTCGAATTGAAATAACGCTAATATTGCTTTCGAATTGTTGCTATAGACTTCAAAAGGATAAAAAAATCAATAACTCCACTAGACACCCTCATCACGATTTCAATAGGGAATATATATGGATTTTGGGTAAAATTATTAACTAACGAAGCTTTGTTAGCAGTTACTACATTAATTTATTTAAATAACAGAATTATAGTTTATCACTTTTGTTTGATGTTATTTCGCCTATGAAGTAAAGTGTATTTGATAACATTTTATCTATGCTTAATTACAATAATTAACCTCTACTTATTCAATCTCTATCTCTACTCAGTCTTTTATTAACATTAAAATTAACTTTATTTTTCAAATTGATTAGATAGACACAAATAATTATTAATGTTGGTTGCTTATTATGGAAATTATTTAAAATTAAAGAAGCAGGATTATACCAAAGCTATTAAATTTGTTACAGTAACTATAATTGTTTTAAATAATATTTCATATATATCCATAATTCAATCCGTCATACAAAGCCCGACAATGATCTAAGATTTACTTAAACTGGTTAATCATTTTTTGTACAGTATTTAATCACATGTATTGTTAACAGTATTTGGTTCTTTAAATATTTTATTAATCTTCCTGTTTTACAAAACAAACCCTGTTCACAATAATAACAATAACTCCCACACCAGTTTCGGTGGCAGTGGCCAGTTTCATAGAAAGCACAGACCTGTAATGCAGGAGTAATTTATAGTGCCCAAGTGTACGTGCAGTACACAAAAGCACTCTCTCTTCCTTTACTCTCATAGCCCAGTAGGACCTAATACCAACAACTTGCGAAGGATCAGGTGCAGGACCGACTTGCCATGCATGCCCATCTGTTGCATTGATCATCTTCGTTGTCAGACAATCAGGTGATCAGCCTGCATTATCCTAACCAAACTTAGATATAATATGTAACATGTTTTCAACGTGGGAATTGAACCCACAACCTCCAGGTCAAGAACTGAGCTCCGTACTACTAGACTACAGAGGCTGTTAATAAGTTACTACTGTAAGAACCAGTAAGCACTAGTGTTTATTTTTTGTTTTTGTCACCAAGTCTGAAATATCCAGTGCTCAAGTGCATGCACCAACATATGGGTTGATAGGCACGGTTACATAAAACAGCATGTAACGGTGACAAAAGACACTAGTGCGTGTTAGTAATGAGCCTGGACAATCTTTTTAAAGTAATACACTTTATTTTAAACAAAAATTTAGTGTATGTTAAAATAATTGTTCTTAAGTGATTATTTACATATGAAATTTTTAACAAAAGGCCTAATGAATAATCAACTATCTAAAACAAATGCTAATAAATTAAATTCAACAATCAGGTACATTCTTGTACCTTTCAAGAAACAATTATGTAATTACTTATTGTTGTCAACATGTTTTTGATTTTTTCAATTGAATTACCACAATAATAAAATTGAAATTATTTACTTGCTATTGTGTTTGCTACCAAAAATGTTTGGCTAGTCTTTATTTCCCATGACATTATTACATTTAAAACTTGCTGCTCTTTTGCATGTTTAATGGGGATGTCTATTGTCTGTAATATATTTAATGATGATGCAATTTCAAACTTTTAAACAGCGATTGCACCAAAAAATATATATGTATTGGTTGATAAATATCAAAGTGAAAACAAAAATTTGCACTTCAATTTTTATGAATGTATAAAATATGTAAAATTTCTTTTTTCATAAAGAATATGCAAAAATGTTGATTTCTAAAATCTTTTGAATGTGTTTATCCTATTTTCTTCTGATCGAATTATTTTTTGTATAATTGTACATATCTATGAAAGTTTTTGGTAAAATTAAAAACATTAGCTAAACCTTTTCTTTTCCACAGCAAATAGATCTTCCCAAAATGCTCCACACAAACTCATACTTCAATATCACTTACTGGTAGTGCTACACTGGAAGACTTTGTTTGATAGCTTTATTAAATATTTTGTTTTTGAAAGTGGTTTATGAAACTTATTAAATGGTATATTTCAAAACTAGTACTAAAAAAATCTACTTGCCTGCCCATTTTTGAAGGATTGTTACAAAACAAATATAGAAGTTATTAAGCTAAAATTTTTGGAAATACCTTTTTTTTTTACTATGATATCTTAATTCTATATAAAAATTAGTAAATTTTAGACCCAGTCATCAACCCTATTATAACTACTCCTTAACTTTTTAGCCAGGTCTCATAGTTATAGCCAGAAAGGCATAGTTATAGCCAGAAAGGCTATAACTATGAGACCTGGCTAAAAAGTTAAGGAAATACTATGAAAAATAAAATTTTAAAATTATATTAAGTCACTATGTTGTGGTAATTCTATTTAAATTACCATTTTAGCAGTTAAATGACGAGAGACGAGAGAGCATTTTTTAAAATAAATTTTGTTTTTAAACTAATACGTACGTAAAGAGTAAGATAGCTAAATAAGATAATAATTTAATCAATTTACAGGCTTAGTTGTTAAATAAGCCTGTTAAAATCTCTTAAATTTGAATTTGAAGGTAATACACTTCATCCATTTACACCTTCAATTTATATGTTGCATGTATGTACAGTAGTTTCTTTTTGCATACTAATATATTTGCCATGTATGTGACAAACAGCAAGATACTCTCCAATTATCATGACTTGTGTGTATTATGTCTTGACTTAAATTTTCACTGTGGAAAACTTCAGATGTAACGACTAAAATATGAATAAATAACAATGAACCTTATGGTTGATGTACTTACATATAATAAATTTTAATTATGTAACTATAATCTAAATTTATAAAAATTGAAACTTGACAAAATTTCATTGTTTTATAATCTATACAAGCTGTCCAGCAAATGAATCGCCACATAAAAATAAAAAATAATCATTACCTGTATAAGTAACTATGTGTTGGTTCTGTGTAAAATGGGGAAAATTGAAAGAGAGCCAGTTTACAGTCCTACATTATTTGGTCAGAATATTATTTCAATTTCATGTAAGTCATGATCTGTCATTTGAGTTTGATATAACATGACCAGATTACTTTTTCAACCCTGATTTTACATCATTTAATATTAAAGGTAAAAGAAGTACATATTTCTCCAATGTTGTAAACTGTTATTTATCCTTTTTTCTAAATGCCATGTAAATACATAAACAAAATTCCATTAAACTCAGCCCTGTTAAATAACTTATGAGATAGAAGGAAGAGAGATATAAGATATGTCCAATGATATACAAGCATGCAAGGATTAAGTCGATGAATAAAGACTATTACTATCATAAATCATTTAAAATATATCTTTTGTTCTGTGTTTTT
This sequence comes from Cyclargus thomasi, assembly GCA_026546445.1. Lineage (NCBI taxonomy): Eukaryota > Metazoa > Arthropoda > Insecta > Lepidoptera > Lycaenidae > Cyclargus > Cyclargus thomasi. The sequence continues at coordinate 1,342,818 of JAOTAV010000016.1, read as the reverse complement.
AAGCTTCTTGGCATAGGCCTCCTCCAACAACTTCCACTGTTTTCTATTTTTTCCAATCTATCTCCAATTTGATCCAGCTGTGAGTTTTATTTCGTCCTCCTATCTTTGATATTGTCTGCCTCAAATCCTTTTACTATCTCTTGGGTACTCCATTTACCTTAGGTGACTCGTAGCATGTAGCCAGTCTATTATCATACTCTAGCTGTTGGTCGCGACTACACGTGAAATTTTACATATCATCCCGTTTTTATTACAACATCTTTTGATTACTGCTCGGCTACTTTTGGTTTTTTGTTTTATACCCAGCCTTCCTCAATAAGTGAACTAACCAACTTAAAAAGAATTTATCGATTATGGCCAGTATAGACTATAGAGTATAGATTTTCGATGTTTTGTAGTATTTTGTTTGATATTTGGATCAAATGAATTTTGTAAACAAATCGTGGGTGGTCGTTGCGTGCGGTGAATTCAAGTCCGTTTAGGGTTAATACGTCATAGTGATTCAAATCGGAAATTCCCATAATGTACCGTCGATGCCTGTGGAGTGTGGCGATTCACCCTCACTGTGACGGAAAAACAGATAAAATCTGGTAAAAGTGCGAGCTAGTTGCTTTCTTTTTCAAATATTTTTGTACCAGGGTGCATTTTAGGTCCTACTTGGACACTACTGGTATATACAACTCAGAGATATCCCTCTCTCCCGCGTAACTACTTGTGCAAGAAAAGGAATAATTGGAAAATACTAAAATAGGGCTAACTATTTTATTGTTACCCAAATGCTCACATTAATCGCAAGTGGGCACACTCGAATTTAATACAAAAAAACTCAATTTTTGCTGTGTAATGAATAATATAGGGAATGCTCTTGAATAATATAATGATAGGGAACCCTTTCGTGCACGTGGACGACTCGTACTTTTTAGGTTTCCGTAAAGGTGTAGGGTTTTTCCTTCAACACACAAATCGCTTTCTTCTTCGTGTACTCTTGGTATTTCAATGTTCAGTGATAGGTAACTGGTTAGCAGTTACGAAATTCCACTTGGGGCAACAGTAAGTAAGGTAAACAAGCGTCTCTAAATCTTGTGAGTGGCGGGTGTGAAATCGCGGTTTACATTGGTAAATGTTAGTACGTGTAGTTTTAACGTTCTGTACCCAAATGGTTCCACTAAGATTTGTATGTCGATCTGGTCGTCTGTCTTCAGAGTTTATCTCAAGAATTATTATAGCTTAAGTTGAAATTTTCACAGATTATGTATTTCCGTTGAAGCTATAACAACAAACGCGAGCACAGAATAAAATTAACATTTAATGACAACAAACGTGATTTTTGGTATTATTTTGGCTTGCTGGACACTAACCACATCACGATATCTCTTACACAGAGATATTTGTTATAGTTGTTTGACTAGTCAGTGATCATAAACATGATTTCTTACACACTAGGTATGGTAAAGAACCTTTCGTACGCTAGTTCGACTCGCACTTGACCATTTTTTATACATTTGACAAGCGTTACCAATGGCCTCGTTTATGTAAGATTTTTTAATAAAATCACTAGACAAACAAGGAAAGGCGTGACCAGGGGGCAATCTCAGGATGTGAAAAAAAGTTCATACTCGAATAAACTGTGAACTTTTTACGAGCGAAACACAGTTGTAGTAACTCAGCACGTAAAAAATAACTACTGTAGCTTTTGGACACTTGCAAATTGCAATCTTAAAAGATTTGCAGGTGCTTTTTTGCCGGGTTTTTAATAGGGAATTCGTCTTCCTGTAATCTCATCGAGTGATGAAACACAAGTACTTTTTGACCGTTAAGTCTGCCTAATCGGACTGTGCTCTTTCACGGAGAGCTGCAATAATAACTAATACATTAACTATATCCAATGTTGTAAAATAAAAATCGTTTTCGAGACGCAACTTGTTGGTATGTTTTTTGTAATATTTTCGCAATGGAATATAAGTTTCAAACTTGGACGTTTAAAAACTTTTAAAGACATTCTATATATACGTAAGACTGTGCATATGAATAAGCCATTGTACCAATTATGGCCGATCGAATTCTATTATACAGGGTGTAATCGGCCACTAAATCGGACACAAACTGCAAGTTATCGTTATGCTATATATTTTGCACCATGTAGTAATTAAAGACATAAGTGAAAGAAGCAGTTGACTAACATTTTAAAAACTCCCGGATTTTTGTGTAAATTGACGCTTTTGGACCCGAAAAAGTATTTGAAATTAAAATAACGTAGGTTTGATGTATAGCTAGATACACTAGACAGATATTAAAATAGGTAAGTTACAAGATTTTTATATTTTATTTAGTATTATACTCGAAGGTTGCAAAAATGTTAGTTATCTCCTTAGTCCACTTATGTCTTCAATTATGTACAATCAGAGAGGTTGAAAGAGATACAGATCGTGGATCTAAGTAATTTGGCCAGGTTATGTCAAACTCACCCGGCAGGTCTGCATAAATCAAAACAGTTTTTTGTATAATTCGAATAAAAGAAAATATCTTTGTCTCGTAGTAAACAAGTGAATGAGTCGCTACATTTTAAGTCATAATTTATCAATTTTCCCTGTATATTAATAAATCTAGATTAAGGGCCTGTTTCACCGCTTATTGGTAAAGTTCTAAAACTCCACATAAAAATAAAGTTTGGATAGACTATTTGTAAGCGGCAAAACAAGCCCTTAATATTCTATTTGCTAGATATAACCCGCAAAAGAAATTTTTCTTATTCTTATTCAATTTGGTGGGAATTACCAACGCAGAAAGAGGTACACCGAAGGTGGTATTCGTTCGGAAGCTTTTATTGCGCGAGTCTGACTTAGTAATTTTTTTTGAAGAATCCATAATTCCATAAAATATTATAAAAGCGAAAGTGTGTCTGTCTGTTACCTCCTCACACTTAAACTGCTGAACCAATTTTGCCGAAATTTGGTATAAGAGATACTTTGAGTTCCAGGGAAGGACATAGGATACTTTTTATTTTAGAAAAACGTGCGATTCATGCGCGATAAACAAATTTTGTCGCAACGGAGTTGCGGGCTCTATCTAGTATAGGTATAACTTTACTACTAATATACGGCATAATATTATTATTATACTGGTATGTTGTGAGAAAACTATTATAACGGTTCCTCAGCTGTTATCCAAAATGTATTACGTATGCAGTGTAAATAACTACAAAAAACTATAACCATGGTGTAATAATTGTGGGAGAAGAATTTCTCTCGTTGAAATTTGTTAAAAGGCTTCTCAAATACCGTTTTTCGTGAGAGCCAAAATTTTATTGTTAATTTGTCATTGCTCCAATTATTACCATAATGTTATAAGGGTGAGCACACATCTTTCTGAACCGAACACGAAGGAAACGAATTTTAGAATTCGATGCACGAAATGTCATGGAACCTCGCCCGCTCCGATTTGTTCGATTCATTCGCTGTCAAATTCAAAGATGAATAGACGTACATCAGAACCGAAAGTATCGAAATCGCTTTCGGTTCTTATGTACGTTCACCATTAAATTCCACATGCTGTAAACCACGGGCAAAACTATGTGAATTCTATCTTACGCCTAATGTCTTCAGAGCCGAAGGTCGCGGGTTCGATGCCCGTGCCATAAACAAAAACAAACGCTCATTAGTTAAGTATCACTTTTGTATTTTGCAAAGATCATATTATTATTTATTTTATGAAGAAAATAAATCCCTTTATTTTCTTCAATAGAAAATCATACTTTTATTATAAATGCAAAAGTTTTCTGTTTGTGTGTATGTTTTTGTATGGCATATAAAAAAATTACATGGAGCTAGCTGACCAGCATCCTGGATTAGCACATAGTCTAGTTTTACGCCATCTATGAGTTGCGAATGTTTAATGGGGGAAATTGAAAGAGAGCCAGTTGACGGCCCTACGTCATTCGGTCGGAATATGTCCATTGCATGTGAGCCTTGATCACATGGAATGCTTTCCGCCGGATGAGTTTGACATAACTCGACCAAATTACTTGGATCACGATCTGTATTTGTTTCAACTTTTCTGATTGTACAACTATAAATATAAACTAGACGCACTGAGCATCCAGAGTATGTATCCAGATTCCAGAAACGTAAAGTTTTATTAAAAAATCAATTTTAGGTTAGCACTTAAAAACTCTCGGCGAGCCCACAGATAGCTGCGCTTTTTCGCTTGTTAAATTTTTCTCTGTGTTTGGTAGGTCGGTGCAGTGTGCGTAAGGGCGCGCGCGGACGAGCGGTCACCCAGCGAGTACACATAGCTACAGCGGCACCATGAACGAGCTCGACACCCTCAGGCAGGAGGCGGAATCCCTCAAGAATGCCATCCGGGTATGTTATCTTCATTTTAATGGACGCAGGTGCAACCATGTAAGGGTGCTTTTCCGATTGTTAAAGAAATCAGGGGTACGCGGGCAGGCGGGACAACTAACGGAAAGCTACTGCCGTCGCCCATGGACACTTGTAACATAAAACAAAAGTTACTACGCAAGCTACGGTCGGCCTTTTAGCAATGGAATCTGCTACAAGAATAGGGAACGAGGCGAGGAAATGAGGTGTGAAGGTTGGGCCCTCCGGTAATTTAATCACTGCAAGAAACGCAGCGCGACGCTGTTACACGCCAGTATTCTGAGAGACCGCGGTATTTTTCCGGTTTAGCCAGATCATTCGTGCCGAATCATGGTTCTACCACTGCAACGACCACGACGACGCAAGTTAAACCCTCTATGGGTGCGGGATGTTGGGAATGTGCCGCAGTCAGACTGAAACAGTAGCAGCGAGCAGGGCTTGTGTGACGGGTCGATAACCTTTGATTTGCTATCAGCACCATACCATCAGGGTACGTTGTCTAGAGCCAGGTGTCCACAACTTGTTATGACAACTTATTGGCGATATGACGACGTTAATAAGGCAGTCCTAGTCTCCGGACTATGATCCCCGGACGTCTTTCATGCTAAGACATATGCGAAGTAATCTAGGCGGATGGTGCCTAGCTACAGTATAATGCACTCAACGCCTCTCCTCTCCAGGATGCACGTAAAGCGGCGTGCGACACGTCGTTGGCGCAGGCGACGGCCAACCTGGAGCCGATCGGCCGCATCCAGATGCGCACGCGCCGTACGCTGCGCGGACACCTCGCCAAGATCTACGCCATGCACTGGGGCAGCGATTCCAGGTAGGAGGATCAGCAGCATCTCCGTGAATTTTTACTGAAAGACTTTCAGATCTTTGATATTGCAGCTTTCACGACCCTCGAGTAGCACTAATCATATGATTAAACTGTCAAGTAACTTGCTTATATAAAATTGAATAAAGATACTCGTAAGTTTTACCTTCCAATTAACGTAACTACTCAATTCTTTACTTGAAGATTGTGAAAGGGTCCCTAAACCACAAACATTTGAATACTCCCTACTCCTATTTTATTCAGATGTTTTTTTTTTTGCGGGACCCAAAGGACACTGTTACTGTTTTGGGTTCTGCGAGTCCTTCGAGCTCCCTCGATCATATCAAGGGGTTTTCGTGGTTGGATTTCGCTGTCGAGTCTGGCGACAAAGACACGGGGAGTGTGGTGTGCCAAAACCGGTATAAAAACAAAAACTGCTAAGTGATTTATAGTCAGGTTGCCGACCTGATATACGATACAGGGAATTGACATATTTGGGCTGCTTGACGTAGGTCCGTCCTTGTCGTTACTGGCTAGGATAAATTTCCTCAATGGTACAAAGTGTACGAAACTACGTTAACCGTTTTCCAAGAAGATGCGTTCTTCACGTGTAATTAATTTCAAATAGACAAGTCACGCCATCTTATGTAACAATGATTTAAATGTAAGGTACGGGAGGAAGATACGGAATCGTTGTGTTATTTAATTACAGTTACATTGTGTATTAACCGTAATGTAGATACAAGTGTGAGAGCTTTCATGGCATGGGCGACCATGCAATCTATGCGTCTCAGTAATGTATGGATTTGTAATGACGATTTCACATGAACACGCCACGGCGACCGGACGGCTATTGTATATGCATGTTTAAAATGGACTTTGCCTCAATACAATGTGTATTAAGCCAAAATCAATTTTGTGACTACCACTGCACCTTCTCTTTCGCCAGGATGGACAGCGGTATCCAACCACGAAAACCCTTTGATATGATCTCAGGGAGCCCGAGGGACATGCTTAAACTGTCTTGCAATCCGCAACGAAATTAAACAAAATATAGGAGTAAGAATATTAAAGACTAGATGATGCCCGCAACTCCGTTGCGCCAAAATTCGTTTATTGCGCGGGAATTCAATGGTATAAAAAGTATCCTAAGTCCTTCACCGGGATTCAAAGTGTCTCCGTACCAAATCGGTTTAGCGATTAAGACGTAAAAAAGTAATAATAGACACACTTTCAAATATATGATATTAGTATTGTACTTTGGCGCCCTTGCCAATGAAAAAATCACTACTGCACGGAGACGTCATAGTTATTAGTTATTAGGATGATTTGTCCTTGTCTGTCGAGCGATTTTCACAAAACATCAGACGAATAATGACGTCGAGAAATTTCGCGATATATTGTAAATGAAAAAGTCACCCGTAACATCAATTTCATGAAGATGTTATTTAATTATGTGACTATTTTACGTTTTCCAGTGATACACAAAAATGAACTTCTAGAGGGCGTGTTTGTGTTGGCGTTTAATGTCTGGAGACTTACGTTCTAATCTACACTAGCTTCGCTCGCGTGTGATTCGAAAATCGAGAAACATATCAATGTTCTTGTAAGCCTCCTTTGTGGACATGATGGTTTTCCAATACCAAATGTAGCCTATGTTACTTTCTATACTCTTAACTAAGTTTTTATAAAAAAAATGAAGTCAATTGGTTGAAGAAAGGACAAACAAACATACACACTATTCTGTTTATAATATTAGAATGGTTATTGTTTTAATTAAGTTGTTATAATATTTTGTGTATGACGTATACGTAAGTGATTTTATTTTAAAATTACAAAAAATATGGGCACCCCACATTTTTTTGTACTTTTTGAAATCACTTCTCAATTTTAATCAAATTTGGACAACGTACAGCTACGTTTTGCGGAAAATTGTAACGGGCAATTCGTGTAAGACGTATAAATAAACTGCACAAACATACGTTACGTCCCGTTCCTCGAAGACAGCTGTAAAAAGTACATGAAAATTTTCCAACGCGCGTATCGATTGCGATAATAAGTATCCGCTTTACCGGCGGGGGCGTTTGTTGTGAGGGCTGTCTCGATTGGTGGCTGAGAAGGTAGGTTTTCTTTCATACTAAAAAAACTGAATTAAACGTTTAGGTTCTTATGCAATAAACGCGTTTTTTTAAATATGATCTCAGGGAGCCCGAGGGACATTCTTTAACTGTCTTGCAACTTGCAACGAAATTATACAAAAATAGTATACAATTCTTTGCCATTTTCTTTCTTTTAATTATAGGCACATAGATGTCGCTTTGATGTCATCTACATCGCGCTATCACTTGATACGACGTGATGTGTTATAGACGTTTAACTTTCAGAAAAACGTTTTCACAATTTTTGTTTGATCTCTACTGGTACGGTACCCTTCGTGCGCGAGTCCAGTGAGAGCTGTCTTAACTCTCAACTGATGGCTGAGAAGACGGTATGTTTTATTGGAATTAAAGGGCGAGCACACGGGTCACAATTCTGAGACACATCCCCCCCCAATTGTGATGTCACAACATTGCAATTTTACATCTAAAATTATACATTTATATTACAACAAAACTAAGCCCCCTTAACGTGTGACGTACTATATGGATGGTCCCAAAGAAAAGCCTATCCTTCGTAGCGGTATAAGTTAAATAAAAACTCGAGTCGCCAGTATAATTTTAATTTCGAGAGAAATAAACAAATCACGCTGGTGGTCATCATCGTGAGAATTCAAAGATTACAATGAAAATATAAAATTCTGGGATACTTAGATTCACCGCTAGGATGCGAGCCAAAAATAATATTGATGATAAATGAACATTTAAAACGGGGCTTCCCAACCTTTTCTACAAGGCAGATTATACTGAAGGAGGAATTTCGTGCTGCCCCGTGATCGAAATTTACGTATGAAATTGATAAACAACTTTCCTGTTTAGTTAGGTATAAGGTTATACGTTATATCCTGTACGTTTGAGTACCCACAAGTTCAGGATATGCTACAGTTGTCACTTTATGAGAAATTTTATTTCGATTCATACTATTTATAACAGACGGGCAGACGGCGAAAGTGACAGTGTACACTTTGAGTACGGAACCCAAAAAATGTTTTTATCATTTCAACCCCTAGGTTCGTACTTCACAGATTGGGTAACCCCGGTGTAAAGGTATCGAAATACACGCACACGTAGGGTTGCCATATCTCCGAACTTGGCCTGAGATTGGGTTTTTGACTTATTCTCAGGATTGTGGTTGGACTTAGCAAATCTCAGGATTTTTAGATTGACAGCAAAATACAGTACATTTTAAAGATAATAAGATTGTATACAAGAAAATAATGACTTTCAAATGTAAATATAACATAGAATATAATAGATATTTATCCATCGGTAATAAAGATCACATCACTAAAAAACCCTCCTTTTTTGGAAATTTAAATTTTGTATTTGAACTTGCGTTTGCTTTTTCCTGGTTGTATATTAAACTAAAAACGTTAAATCCTGTTGTGATTTTATTTATTAGAAAAAAAAACGCAATCATAATATCAAAATATAGAAAATTTAGATTTTTCTAAGGGAGGATTTTTGTGATGTGACAACTTTCTTGCACATGGACCATAATCTGAATTTAATAAAAAACTGCAAAGAATTTCAGGTTTTTTGTTGGAAATCAGACCTAATCTCCGGACTTTTGATTTTTTCATCTGGTAACCCTACGCATACGGGACTTTGAGCGCCGCCAGCTATTTCCATCTTATTGTTCTATTTTGCTGTTGTGCGATGATTTATATCGATATAAAATTGAAATATGCAGCTGTGTCCGACCTGAATAAGTAAATACGAGTACTGGATATGATACTCAGTATTCCAATATGATTTATTATGTGTTCTAGAGTTTCTGGGTATTTAAATGTACGGTTATCCTTGAGATTTGCCACCAGCGGACCGTCCATTATTCACGTGAGGTTCGAAAGCGGGAGGGGTATATAAAAGTCACGAAACCTCACAGGGTTCGGTTAAATATCACGTGTTTTATTTTTCGGGATATTAAATCAAAAATGCGTTTCACCTGATATAAGAAAAACATTTTTTTTTAATCGGTTCACTATTCACAAAAGGCCGAGTGATTATCGAAAATACAAAAAAATATATATATATAAAAAAATACACGTGATACAGGAGAGGGTATGGGTGGTAGTCATAAATACTCCACACTTTTTCCGGGATACAATAAAAAAAATTATTCGAATCCGTTCAGTCGTTCCGGATATTAGCGCGTACAAACAGACAACTTTTTTTTGCCGATTTGTGTTATATTACTGTTAAAGCCTAAGCCCCTCACATTGATTTGTTTGTAAAACATTAACTGTACATACACACCAATTTTACTGTTTTATTATATGTATAGAATATATATTATTGGGGATTGGTCACTATAGTCTTAAACCGGTGTCACTTCGCGTTGTGACTGACCCTTACCGGATATAACGTGTGGTGTGGAAGTGTTAAGGTGTATCGGCACTATGGTAGACGGTAGTACGTTACCAAGTGTCGGGTATTACCCATTAATAGATCCCGCGGCCGGGAGGGACGTCCCGAAACTGGGGCACCGGCTCCGCGGCCCACAACACTCTCACGCCTGACTAATGGTGAACGCACATCCATTGGAACCGCACGAGCCGAACGCGGCGAACGAATCGAATTTTAGAATTCGATATATGAAATGTGATGGAACGCCCGCGCCGCGTACTTGGCCGCTTCAAATCGTCAAAGTCAATGAGAGCCTGACTTTGATTGTTTCGGCTCTAAAAGATGTTCGTTCAACAAAAAAGTTACGATCTACTGAACTTCTGTTACGCGGTGCTTTTTATTCGAGCTAGGCCCACCATATGTTACCTGCACTGCATCTTCTGTGCTGCCGGGATCGGCATCGATATCCAACCGTATAAGCATTTTTATTTTGTTAAGGGCGTGGCATGTAGAATATAACGCCGAGCCATTTGTAATGAATTATAAATTAAACGGAATGTCGTTGGTAGAAAGAAACTTTAATACCCACCTTGTAGACTAACTGCTCAGAGATCGATAAGAAGCAAAATAAAACTCCATACAAAATTTCAGGACAATAGCAATTTAGCGGTTTGGGCGTGACTGACAAAAAAACATCCAACAAAACTTTCTCATTTATAATAATTAGCGTGATAGGCGAATGTTTCGGCTTTAAGAGTATTTTAAGGTATCTCTACTATGACTGTAGACTGACTCCCGCACTCGTGTTCCAGGAACCTGGTGTCGGCCAGCCAGGACGGCAAGCTGATAGTGTGGGACAGCCACACCACGAACAAGGTGCACGCTATTCCGCTGCGCTCGTCGTGGGTGATGACGTGCGCGTACGCACCGTCAGGATCGTACGTCGCGTGCGGCGGGCTCGACAACATCTGCTCTATATACAGGTAATGATCAGTTAGTTTGACTCAGTTGTGCGCGGTCCATGTGTAAACCTTGTGTGAGCCTTGTTTATTAAGTAGGGATTTTACAAGCGCACGCACACAGGGCCGCACGCACTTGAACTGAATTGAAGTACGAGGTGTGTTCAAAAAGTATCGCGAATTTTGAATTTTCGCGGGTTACGTATATTCCAATTTCGATTTTTTTGTGGCGTTATGTTGGTACTCATGTCTCTCACTTATGCCGACAAGCTCGGCCATTTTGAATGT
>JAOTAV010000016.1:1318434-1331770 GCA_026546445.1 Cyclargus thomasi | reverse complement strand
GTGATTTTACAAGCGCACGCACACAGGGCAGCACGCACTTGAACTGAATTAAAGTATTTTGCTTTAAAGGTTACGTTAAGAAAATAATTTGGGTAAACACATTTTATAAAAAATTTAAAATAAAATGCAAACTTAAAAAAAAAAATTAAATACAAAAAACCCGCGGCTTTTTTCCATAAATTATTGTTTTAGAATCAGAAAATGATTTAATATCAAATAATTGTGGATTCTATGTGTACTGTGTAGGCAGATGATGAAGCAGTTAAGTTACAAGCTATGTTAAATTTTCAAACTAAAAATGTGTAAATACTTTAATGTTGTAAAAATGTTATCTACTTCATGCACCCACATTTACAAATAAATTACCCCTCCCACAGCCTGAAGACCCGCGAGGGCAACGTGCGCGTGTCCCGCGAGCTGCCCGGCCACTCCGGCTACCTGTCCTGCTGCCGGTTCCTCGACGACAACCAGATACTCACCAGCTCCGGCGACATGACTTGGTGAGTGACATTTGTTTTTTTTATCGACAAGTCAAGGGGCAAAGTGTGGAAGTGACTGACGTTTTTTTTAAGTAAAAAGCGAGTGTCGTTTCAATTTTTTTTTTATATTGCACTAGAAGATTAAAACAACTGTTTCTGTTATGTTCGTCTCTATAAAAAAGTCTCAAAGAACATTTGACTTGTAGCGAAATAACGATTTACAAAGGCTATAAATATCTATCAGATCTTGATTAGATTATCCATGGATAAAACAAGATTATCTTTTCTGTTTGAGTAATAAGAGTATGGATGGATTTTATTTTGATTACAAACAGAATTAATTTATGTAATTCAATAAATTACACTACTAGTAATATAGACGAAGTAAGAAGCCTTTGAATTAAAAAAAAAAACTACTTAACACAAGTAACATACTCATACAAAGTCAATAATACAGTTTGGAAACTTACAATGTTCCTTTTAATTTTTGTAAAGTATTTATGTGTTTGCGTTCGCACATTCGTATCTGCATACACTTGATTGACTTGCGTGTACAGATTACGTTCTTTTCGTGTGTTCGCGTGTACGCATCGATGAACTTGTGTGCGTGCAATCGTGCGTGTGCGACGTACGTGAGTATGCAACTTGTCTGTATGCGTACAAAGTGCGTTCACGTGTACGCTTATATATTTTTTGTTCGTTTGAGTTGCGTACTTAAGTGTGTGTGTGTGTGTGCGTGCCACTGTGTGCTAATTCGTGGGTGTGGACAGCGCGCTGTGGGACATCGAGACGGGCCAGCAGTGCGGTCAGTTCACGGGGCACACGGGTGACGTCATGTCGCTGTCGCTGGCGCCCGACCAGCGCACGTTCGTGTCGGGCGCGTGCGACGCCAGCGCCAAGCTGTGGGACATACGCGACTGCCAGTGCAAGCAGACCTTCCCCGGACATGAGAGCGACATTAACGCCGTCACGGTAATATACATTGCAGCATTTATTTACACTATGTTAGAAAAAATACGACCCATGTACAAATTATTATGTAATATTACAAATTATGTACATTATTTTTCAAACAGTAAGTTTGCCTTAAGACTTGTTTCTTCAGACTTTCAGATTTGACAGACATAGTTATTGTTGTTATTCTATGGACTTGCTATTTTCTTTTATCTAATTTCCTCTTCTCACTTCCAGTTCTTCCCGTCGGGGTTCGCGTTCGCGACGGGCTCGGACGACGCGACGTGCCGCATGTTCGACATCCGCGCCGACCAGGAGCTCGCGATGTACTCGCACGACAACATCATATGCGGCATCACGTCCGTCGCCTTCAGCAAGTCCGGCCGACTGCTGCTCGCCGGCTACGACGACTTCAACTGCAACGTCTGGGACTCGATGAAGAGCGAGCGTGCCGGTGAGCGATACGATATGTAGTGTGGAAAATGGTGGCGCCTGTAAGCCTTGCGAGAGTCCCGCTACATGATTCTCGCCCTAGAGCTCTCGGCAAGAGTGTACAGCCGCCATTACAGTTGACAGGAATAGGATGTTTTTTTATTGAAATGGCCACACAACGTACTATAGTCGAATCGGTGTGGCATACAAACTTGATGCAATCCGCAGTTTGTCGATAATCTATATACACCACACAACGCAAGTCAAAATAATCAAAATTAGATTATGCCATCGAGCTAAACATTGCAATGATATGAAAAGTTTTTCATTGTTTTTTATATATTGATTATTATATTATAAATAAACTATTGTTAATTCTATTTCAGGCATCCTGGCCGGTCACGACAACCGCGTGTCCTGCTTGGGCGTCACCGAAAACGGCATGGCCGTCGCCACCGGCTCCTGGGACTCGTTCCTGCGCATCTGGAACTAAGCCCCTTCTCCCCTCCCCACCCCCTCCCAGCCTGCCCCTCAACCCTCCCCGCACCGCCCCCGTGCGTGTCTGCCGTCGAATTGTCAAACACGAAGCGATCTTTCGGAGAAGGCTATCCCGCTCGGGAAAATTTGCTAAGCATCTTTGCGTTGTTCTCGGCAGTAAAGACGGGCAGGTCGCTTGAAGCGCCGATTAACTACATTCAAATTATAATAATCACCAGACACCCAGTCCTTGGACATCCCTGTGGTCCTACTAGACCCAGTAACTGAGACAATTCGAACTGTAGACACGCAGGGGGTTTTTAATTTTATATGAAACTAAACGCACCGTCAACGCACTTGGAGTGTCTGAGATCCGACACATCCTGATGTATAGAGGATACGTATGCCTAGCGCGAGATAATATCGAACATTTGTCTATTATAATCTGAAAGTTAAACGTAAACTGCGCTCCGCTCGCTAGGCATACACTGATCTCCGTTTTACGGGGTTTATTTATTGTATACATAAACTTGAAGCATTTAAATCGTGACTAAGGAGGTGTGTACACTGAAATGGTGTGTGTATGTCTGTGTTTATAATATATTTACATTTAAAGGAATTCGAGTCTACGGACGCGAGCTGTCTGTTTTTTTCTAATATTTGGTAAGTTGTCTCTTGAAATCCTCGCGAACTTAAACTGCTTGTAGTCAATAAAAATAAAAGTTTTAGAGCCCAAGAACACCATCGGTCTATCGTTATAATATGAAAAATTGACGGTCGAAAGGCTCATTTTAATCAACATGACAAATAGTTATTAAAAAATTGATTAATAGATTATCTAGATAGGCTTTTTCACACATTGTATTCATGTGTCTATGTGTTACATTTTTACTTAAGAACCGTTTTGTTGTAATTTGGCTTAGAGACACTTTGTATCCTGGGGTAGGGCATATTATGATAATTTCTGTCCTGGAAAAATGTACTGTTCCCGCGCGGTAAACGAATTTTGGCGCAACGGAGTTGCAGGCGTCATCTATTCTGTCAATCAGACAAGTTGAAACAGATACAGATCGTGGCTCAAAGTAATTTGGTCGGGTTACGTCAAACTTAGCCGACAGTAGCTCTACCATGAGTTTGAAGAAATAGTATTTAGCGATACTGAGTACGAAAATTTTTAGTATGACAATTTTAGTTCCTCAAGTGAGTACTAGAGGCGCTATACAATTTTGCCGTACAAAAAATGTACGTAGTAAGCAATAGTATTTATAGATACTCGATACCGACTATCGAGTATCGATAAATGCTATTGCTTCAAACTCATGGTAGAGCTACTGTCGGCTAAGTTTGACATAACCCGACAAAATTTCTTAGATCCACCATCATGTATCAGTTTCAACTTCTCTGATTGTATATATGAGGGAATAGATGACGCCTGCAACTCCGTTGCACAGTACATTTTTCCGTTCCAACAACTATCATAATATGTCCTTCCCCGGGATATATTACGACTTACACGTAATTGGCATATTCCGACCAAATGACGTAGGTTCGTCAACTGGCCCTCTTTCAATTTCCGCCATTATATATCCTCAGTTTTTGCTGTTTTCAAATACATACTTAACGCAATTGTGCTCTTTCCAGATATGAACCCATCGCACAACTGGAATCACGTACATGTCGATTGTAGCGGAAAATTAAAGAACCAAATATTATTATTAATTATATCGATGTGTAATTTATTGAGTGGTGAAACATGTTCGCTATTTTATTGTAATTGTAATCTTTTGATTATTTATATCTCTGTAATTATCGTTTAAGATAGATGATTTTTGAACAATACAGATGTTGAAGAGACGAGTTTATTTCATTATCAGTTTAATCACGAATCTGAGTTGCCCGCGCACGCGAGCAGTCCAGCTGTAGTCGTTACACACGTACGTCGGCGTTGTTAAAATAATTTTATGTTGTCAATATCGAAGTCAAAGTGTACATTTTTATTTATTTATTGGATGTTTATTTTATGTAGAGTATACGATAACGCCGATCGCGTCGGTGCGACGTAAAGATGTATTTCTACTTAACCCTATAAGCTTGGAGACCTACTCGAAACTCATTCTTTTTATAATATTATATTCACTTTTCTATGTAAATTTTAATATCGAACGGATGAGACTGTACGAATTTGTACATGTAATACAGCGTATATTCGTCGAGGCTGTATCTAGCGATCCATGTATACTATATTCATTCGTACGCAGCTTGCACGTCGTTCACGCTATAATAGTACTTATCGTCCACGTACCACGGTCTTCTATCCCGTAATCATGTTCATATTGTGTGTGAGCGCTCGTTTATAATATATCGACGTCGGGAACCACCACCTGCCCGACTCCCATTACACTAGACTAAGCTAGCTATAGGAGTATAAGGGTAATATTAGGCATTTTTAACTCGAACATTCTGTGTTGCGACCGCTAGGAGACGGAGACACCTATATATATAGACGGGGCAACACTACCGGTGAATAATCTGTTCTCAGTATTCGTTCGTGAGCACAAACGTTTGTACGCTTTTTTAGTCGATGGATGGTTGTCGCTATTCTTTTTCTGTTTAAATTAAGCCTTTTTGTCTTAGATAGGTTACAATATAATATGTAGGTGTTTGTATGTAAGCGGTTAGACAACACCGGACGGCGGGCGACGCGCTCGGCCCGCGCATCGGATCGTCCCCGTGAGATGGCATATCAACGTCGTAACGCGCCACGATCCCCGCTACCGATTTCTATTTATTTGTGTAAACTTATAAACACGCATATGTTATGTAAGAGAATATCGTGTACTGTGGATGTTCCCCGCGCGCCCGCCCCCGGCCCCCCTCCGGCCTGCGCGGGCCGCGGGGCGGACGGACAGCGATAAAAGTTAGCTGGTCTGCTAGTTTTACGCCTAGGATTAAGACTTTTTTAAAACAGACAGTTGTTTTTCTACTGTAATTGCTTCTTTTCGGATCGGTGTACGAGAACTTCGGTATATATAGAGTTAATATAATATGATATTTAATGGATAGTTAATGGCTCCTATTCGGTTTATTTTTTCTATTCAGACCAATTTTTCTCACTTTTACATCGTATTATTGGAATGGACTGCCATATTTTATCCTATTACTGTAACTATAATCTAACTTAATAGAGAGGGAGGGTACGAACGTCAAATTGAAGATTTTCTGTGCCATTTTTGAAATCCGACATCCTCGTTAGCGAGTCCCGGAGGATCTCGCTCGAAATCTTTGATTTGAAGCGAACGGAATGTTCGTCCCGGTTAGTAGGCGATCCCACGTTTCGTTTTTCGAAGGTGGGGCCACTGGGCTCGTGCGCCGAACGGCCATGCTAGAGAGAATATAATATAATAATATGTTATATTGTGATAACGAATTTCTAAAAACTATGCGTGGGACGCTCAAAGATGATTCCTTTTGTCACTTGAAGTTAAGGTTGGATTTTATATAAGTTAACTTTTATTTGCTAGTCCACATCTTTGATATGTTAAAATATTATTAGTGGTGTAATACTAATTATAATGTATTGTGTAAAATATTTTTTTTAGTTATTATCAATAAATTAAAATTTGTTTATTTTAAACGCGAGTTTTATTTTTTGCCTGGGCGTGTTTTGCACTAAATGATTTGAGTTGAAACTGACATATTGAATATTAATTGTAAATATTCAATATGCCAGTTTCAACTCAAATAAAACTAAATAAAATTCTGTAAATTATTACTCATTGAAAAGTAATATAAATCAATGGCAAAGATTCAAAATTATTTTTAAATTCAGAACTTACGTAAAGAGTGAGTGAAAAACAAGTTACGTTAAGTTTGAAAAGTTTTTTGAAATCTTACTTTATACATTTTAGTATTAGGGCCTGTTTCACACCTTACTGTTAAATGTTAGTTTGAAATGAGTTATCACCGTCACTGTCTTAAAATAATGAGTGCGATTTATTATTTTTTTCAATTGTTCTTTAATTTTCACGCGAAATTCGTTTGTACTGACTACCTGTGCTCCCGTGCTTAGTGTGTAAGGAATAATAGAAAAAGTCATAGATCTGCTCTTAGGTGGAGCTCGTTTGTGCAGTGGCCATGATAAGCACGCTAGGTCACGGCTTGTTAGACTTAATTTTTTTTTTTTATCTTTATTATTTTTAAGGGACTTTTTTCACAAACTGAATAAATCAGTCCCATCGTAACCGTTACATATCGTATAATCCACTCGCTATTCACGTTGGCTATACAATGCAAATATATAAGCAGCAAGTGATTTAGGCTCAGATAATAGACCGTGAAAGGTACATCTTTTAAATTTAGTCCAATTTTTTTATAAAATTATGTTTCTTTAGGGGCGTAGCGAACACATTTCATTAATATGGTCATCAACTTTTACAGCTTAGAGTCGAAATATACTTGATAGTTTTCAAGCTACATCAAAATGATTTTGGCGTCCCGGTAACCCCGTACGCAGATGTTTAACATACACCGCGTGTGTTGGGGCGCTTGCCAAATGCACTCGCAATATTTTGTTGCTAGAAACAAGGTTAATTGTTGGTTGCACTTGCGGTTGTAAACAACTTACTTTTTGTATTCGGTTTCGACTAGATATAAATAGACTAAGGGCCTGTTTCACCGCTTACTGATAAAGAGAGGAGAGGCTCTCCCCAACATTTTTGACAGATTCTCCATACAACATCTGTCAAATAAAGTTGTGGATAAACTATCTGGAAGCGGTGAAACTGGCCCTAAGAGCTTCTTTCACCACCCTCGAGTAGACTACTCGCCAGTTAAATTCACCCATTTTATTAGTGAAATTGTATCTGTACATAGTTTTTGGCAATTATTATTATTATGAGATCGGAAAATGTCTCATTGGTACATGCCGTACATGCCTCCACCCGGGTTTGAACCTCCTCTTTCTCGAGTGCGAACCAAAGGTCTTAAGGTACGCACCAAAGCCACCGGCCGTGTGTAGACACCTTTACCCTCTAGGCTACGGACGCTCTGATACCACAGCCTCACAGAACAGACAAGAACAAACTGAAGTGAAACAGCGTTGTACTGTTTCGTCCAGGCAGTGCACTTACCTGAGGCGGAAGGCCTTACTTCGCTTCACCTCATTCCCCATCATTCCCTATATCTTATATTATCTCACGCATCCTTCCGTCAAAACGCCGGCAACGCACTTGCAGCGCTTCTGCTGTGACGATATTCCATTAACGACGGCAGTCGCTTTCCACCAGGCAACGTGTAGACACGTTTGCAACCTAATTCTCATAAAATATACTTAGATAAATATCAAATACAACTAGGATATACGGTGACGATGATAATAAAATTTACGAAATGAGCGCGTTACGAGATTTCACGGTCAAACATTTTAATTTTCAACTTTACCTCCTAACAACGGTTATTTTAATCCTATTTAAAGAATACTTATTTGTAACATTCGGGTACATTACCGAAATATGCAAATTACTTTTAAAGTAATGGAATGCTAATTCGAAAGTACTTTACCAAATTTTTTAACGTGTTTAGCGTATATCAATGTATTTATTGAAGAGGTCATCTTAATAACAATGAACAAAAACCATTTTGTACTTTAAAAGAGCTACATGCCTCATACGTTATCGAATTTATTGCAATGCCGTCACCAACACAAAATTTTATATTTTTCGCCAAAAAAACTACAAAAGGATGATAGAAAAAGCTTGTTGCATGTTCTAGATCATAATGTGATTACTTAAAATAAATTTCATGTTTAATCATTACCTAACTTTATTTTTTCATTTCATTAAGCATTTTTCGTCGAGAGTTAGAGCAGTACGCATATTTTCGTGTTCAAGCTATTACCTACAGCTACAGTGCTTACGATTTTGCTAAAATCATAAAAATATGAAGATACTTTAAGTTCCGAGTAGGATTAGGTAAGATTCATAATGTACGGTTCCCGACCTTTAGAAGAAGTTTTATAATTTTAAATATTATACTATACGTGACTTGAATGCCCATATTAAAACTGCGTTTACTGTTTTTATATAAAGGTATAAGGTACAGTTAGTTTGTTGTTATGAGTCAGGGCAGCTGACCCGGCAGGTCAGTGTGTCGACGCAGTCGGGGCACATCCTTGTATAGTGGGTCATATAATATTGGGGATGCCAGATTTGTCAAGAAATTCATGTTACCGTATTACGGGACACCTTCTTTGAGATTTAATACATTCGAAGGAAAACTAACAGAATATAATATGTCATTTATCATCATTATACAGACCACCGTATAATGATAGCCACCAGGCTATGTATCATCGTGTAGATTTTTCATTCTGGGATGGGCATTTACGCATTCCGCGAGGGACCAGGGTATCCTGCCACGCATACGTAGGACTCGCTGCGGTCGTGAAGCTGGTCAATTGACCGCAGACCTAAAACTTGGCTTTGCACTTCCTCTGCGATGACATCTCGACCGCAGAAGTAAAGTACGCCTGAGTTATTTTATGAGGCACGAGAACTCACCTTATAAGTCACCGTCATCTATACAAAGGTGGTGTACCTTATCACAACTACTCGCTAGATGGGTCGGTGTATCAGGCGTAGGACTACAACTACATTATTTTCCAGCCTATTTGGAACATGGATCATCCAATCCAAGCGGTGTCTTTTCGTCAGACAACCAGGCTATCATGCATTGCTAATGTGAAAAACAAAATTTGGAACATCTTTTAGGTTTTCCACAGCGGGAATCGAACCTAAGAAACTATGTCTCTGGACCCCGATTCCAGACCTAAACCACTAGAAGAGATGTGTTTTATTGTGTTGGACCAAATGGTCCTCTTGAACTTGTGGCTTTAATGAACTTCAAGTGGGTCTTACGAGCAAACGGACACCTGCTGGAAAGCAACAACCCCCGCCTATGGACACTCGCAAAATCAGATGAATTTCGTGAGTTGTCAGGAATTGAAGAATGATTGGGCTAAATAGAGGGAATAGGGAAAGGGAAAATATGAATAAGAATTAAGAGTTCCTACTCTTAATTCTTATTCATATTATCTTATTATCTTATCTAGGAGGAGGTACACCAGGGCCTGTATTAACAGCCAGCGTGTAATACTCAAGGAGGATTAACAAAAAAATTTAACAGCTGTTTTCATTCATAAGTCTTTGAATCTGAATTTGATGTTCTTAAGCTCGCCGTTTTAGTCAGTGCATAAGACTATGAATCATGATCAAAAATTTGGAGTTGCTGTTTTCATCCATAAAAAGACCTTTATGAATGAAACAAGCATTATGAATGACAACAAGCAAGCAAGCAAAATTTGTTGATCATGCTTTTAGTCCCGTAATTATAGTCAGCGCGAGCGTGATCAGAAATTTTGAGATGCTGTTTTCACTCATAAAGATTTATTGTTCATGTATGAATAGAATAGAATTCATTTTATCAAAATTCATTTAAACAATATAAAACAATGTGATTAAACAAAAAATAATACAACGGAATATGAAAACAGCATCTCAATCTTTTTGATCATCATGCTTTAAGTACTAAGCGCTAACCATTAATACGGGCCTTTCTCGAAACACAGCGCATGAGCTGATTCGCTTTTCCAAAATTAAGAAGCTTTTAAGTGACTTTCCGGAAATTCCTCTCAGTCTAATGACCCATGGAGCAATGTCTTTTGTTGGAGATGTTGGAATATGTAAAATATGAAGGCGTTTAGAAGGTGATGGCGAAACATGGACCAACTGCGGTGGACGAATTTAGACCTGGCAGACTCAACGCCAACCGCTGCGACCATGATGATGAGATATCGAGGATATTTTTGATCTAGGATTGAAAGCGAAAGTATTACATTTTAATTTATTTACATATCACATGCCGTGTTAGAGCCATGCTTCGCCGAACGGCACGAATGGGCCGGCTCGACCTAAAAAATGCCACGGCCTTACCGAAGACAACTGACGTGAAACGGCGTTGTGCTGTGTTTCGTCAAGTGAGTAAGTTTACCGGCTCGGTGGCCCAACTTCCCTTATCCTCTTTCCCCATCCGCCAGCCGGCATATTTGCGACTGTGGATGCTACAAGTGTCCATGGGCGACGGCAGTTACCTTTCAGCAGGTAACTGGTAACCTATCTGCTCGCTTGCTCCCTAAATATCATAAAAACATTAAAAAACGGGCCATGATTTTCATAGTTCATAGGCGAAGTCCTAAATACATTAGGATTTCGTCTTATTGCTTAATTATTTTTGCTTTAAAATCGGGTAAATCATAACTATACAGGCTGTAACAAAATGAAGAGAAATAGGGTGAGTTCTCTTGATAAGAGAGTTCACTGCAAAAGTGCAGCTCTGTGTAAGCAGAATTTTTTGTGATTTTCGTATGTACAAACTTATGAAGCAGAGACGCTTACTTTTGCTCTCTCAGCTCCGCTACTTTCACAGTGAACTCGATGAAAAGGACACCCTATAGATTATAGCATGTATTATTAGTTTGTTTTGGTTTTTGAGGTGTAACACCTTATAATGGTAATATGAAAGTTTATTATTCAAGATCGTAATGGAATTCCGGGCTGTGGACACTCAAATTAAAAATATTAATATGTTTTAACTTTTGTATTAATGAGCATCTGAAATAATACATCGCATACTTTAAATATAACAGTTAAATATTGCGTATTAAAATCTCACTAGACAAAGAAACATTAACATAATAAATACTCTCACAAAATCACTACCCGTTTCATGTAGTCGGTTAAAAAATATCTTCATGTCCCGCTGAAAACTCGTCCGGCGTGGTCACCGCTTGAAGCTTTTCTTCGCATTATGCAATCGCGTGGTTTTATTTTAGTTTGTAAAAGTTTTCGCGGGCCGCGCACGCGCATATCGTTGTGCCATTGTGTGTGTATTGTGCTCATTTATTTGTTTGTAATTAAAAAAATATATTTAAAAAAAGCCTGGTTTGGATCTAGTGTTGAAAAAGTTGGAACGCGGAGGTTTAACAGTACATTTTTCGCCCATTTCGGGAATGAGTTTGTGATCATGTACTAGGGTTTTTTCATTATGTTTTTTTATTCATGAAACAATTGATAATCTCAAAAAGTTTTCGTTAAAGTTATCGAATATTTTGGTTAATTTAAAATTTTAATTATTCCTTAATTGAAGGTTCTCGTAATTTCGTTCAATGTAACTTTTTTATTACTGTGTATATAAAAATGTTTACATAATGCACTGATGATATGTTTTAGTACGGAAATATTTAAATGTTACCAAATTGTTAGAGTAACTCATTATGTTGAAGGTCTGATAAAAAATCGTTCGTCTTTAATTATTTTCTAACAATTTTTAACATTGGACGTTTTTAGAAAGGATTAATTACTGTCAGCTGCAATCCTCAATATTTTTACTATGTATTTAAAATCTTTTTATGCTAAAAAGTTTTGTCGGACACTCACACCTCGGCACGTATAAGCCGGCTCGGACGAGACCGCTACCACGGCCTGAGGCCACTAACTTCTAAATAGTATAAACGAAAGTATTGATTTTATATCCTAACGAGCCTTAGGGCTAAAGCGCACAAGTTATTGTTCTGGGTCATACCACAGAATAAACACTAGGTCATACCTTAAGTATTTAGTAACTAGCCGTAAACGCGTAAGAATACGAATATGCTTTCTTTGGGGATATGATTTTCCAGGACCAAAAGTAGTCTATTTAACTCTCATCCAACTAACTCTATGCCATGAATCAAGGCGCGAAGGAAGACAAGAGTTGCTTGAATATTAAAATCACAGAATACGTATATCTGAATGCGTCAAAACTGATAATTAGGTAGAGTCAGGGAGTGAACAGTTTTGCGACACTGTTGACGGGGCGAGCCGGGGCGCTTTGCATTTTCGTAATTACAAACATCGCACTCGGTCGTAAAATCTGTATGAAATATGCGATGCAACCCGGCACTCCCCGTCACAGTATAGGTATGCGACGTAGTCCGGGGTTCTTAATGTCCTCAAGTTCTGATGTTTTCTCACAGGAGTGATCTATTCAACACATGTTGAAAATTCTTTTAATGTTTAAAAAACTTGTAGATGTATAAAAAGGATTTAGGAATTAGTTTTAACTTACAACAAAATCCGTAAGTTTCTCTACCATCGGACTAATTCTTCAAAAGCCTGCTCTACCTATATTATAAAGGGAGTAAATTGCAACTCCTAAAATGATAAGTTATATTTTTTTTTTAAATTTCAGTTTTCAATAATTTTCTTCAAAATGCTGTAGGACATTTTTTAAACATAAAATAATGTGCGCATTAAAAATGCTTATCATCAACGAGTAAGATAATATTATCTGCAGTGAAGCACGTAGTTTCTTATTTAAGTGTATTAGTCATGATACAAGTCATAACACAACTGAAGATGTACAAAAAATGTAACGGATTCAACCTGCGACCTACGCACTTCCCACCGATGTCAAAGTTATTGAACTGAAAAGAAATTATCATAATGTGTGCAATCTGCCCTTTTTTGGTATTCATTTAAAATAGTTTTTAACCGACTTCCAAAAACGAGGAGGTTATATGTTCGGTTGTGATTTTTTTTTTATTTTTTTTTATTTTTGTATGTTTAACGATTACTCCGCCGGTAGTGAACCGATTCTCAAATTCTTTTTTTAATAATTTTCGGGTTGTAATTTATTTAAATAACATCCTTTTGTTTACCTAGAGATGGCAACAATTTAACTCTGCACCTAGTAGCTAATAAAAAATCTATAAATTAAAAAAAGGTCAAAAGACAATTGTAGTTTTGGTGCCTTTGTTTGTGATGTATGATTTAATATCTTTGATTTAATATTAACTAGCTTTTGCCCGCGACTTCGTACGCAGACAGGACGATTTTAACGAAGCTTTCTGTCGGCATTCAAGGGGATGTGAGAATTGCTTAGATTCACAAACCAAGATG
>JAOTAV010000016.1:1298919-1318334 GCA_026546445.1 Cyclargus thomasi | reverse complement strand
ATCTAGACCTTAGATGATTTTCCCGTATACGAAATTTTGTATGGGATCTGTAAGTCTATAAAATAATTTGTCTATGTCTATACTAATAATCTATACTTAATATTTACTAACACTATGGATGAAAATCTGAAACAATATTTTGAATTTGAACCGTGCACGGTTCTTGCGTCAGACGATCCTTCTGCTCATTAGTATACCCACCTAAACTTACTTACTATCTAAAAATTCCTAAATTCTTTGTCCTAATTGAGATTAGGACATAGCGTTTGGAGTTAGAACTAGGTTATAGGTTTTTGGGCAATTACTAGTAAGTTAGTCATTGGTCATTACAAAAAAAAACTATAACCTAGTTAAAATAGAAACTACATCGGAAAGAGGGGAAAAACCTAAAATGTTAACACAGCCGTATTGAGTTCAAAAGCACGTCTCAACTACCAAATATATCACCACAAACTCATTTTATCACACCTTACCTTAAAAAAACCCATTCGACCATCACTTTACCTAAAAAAAAGTAGATGGCAAAAACCACTGCTTTAGTATCCAAAATAAAAAAAAAACAAAACCGCCCGTACTTGGCGTTTCACTTTCACACTTTCACCGACAGACGAACAAACGGTAAACTCCAGAAATATCTAGAAGCTAGCCTTTGCCCCCGGTTTCGCGTCTTCGGACCCCAGGAGATGGCGTCAGCACGAACAGGCTAACTCGCGATGTAAAGGTTCTTAAGGAATTCATTAGTACACAGCTAAAAGTAAATGTAACCTCTTTTGAGGAATTCAACATTGTTAAATAACAGTTACATTATGACCAAAAAAAAACTAAGAACCTGTTAAGTCAAAAACCCCGTAAAATATGCAAAACATTGTCTAGTTTTTAACGAACGAGAAAAGAGGGTAAAAATACCGTAACACGGAGAATAATAAAAAAAACCATTCCCATGCAAAACTTTTACTAAATCGCATATTATTTGGATCCGGTTCAGCTGTTCTATTATCACTTTTCAAAAATCAACCTTATAATAAACAGAGATATAGTTCAATTTCAAATGACAACAAGTTCCCATGAAGAAACGTTTTAGCTTAAAAAAAATTAATCTTAATACCTCAGAATTAAGGTTGATTTTGTCTTGCGAGGCTGTAACTCCGAAGTTAGCCGATGTTACCCGAACTGTGCGCGTTGAAAGTCGCTGCCCCACTAATGTTCGTGGACACAATGCGGGGTCACAGGCGTGTCGGGGCGGAGTGCAAAACTAGCTAGATAAGCGAACTTGGTCATTGCGACCTAGCTAGTTTTACACTCCGCCCCGACAATTTTTTTCTAACAAATTAGAGGGGCTTACGAGCCAACCGGTCACCTATGGCAATAGGTGCTGCTGCTGCTGCTGTCGCCCTAGGTCAATCGCAATAACATAAAAATCGCAACTTTGTTGCCGCCTGTCAGCTATTTATGAGGAAATAGGATAAACTTAGGATGAATTAAGAAGGAATATAGGAGAATAAGAGGTAAGAAGTTTTGCCTCCAGCAAACTCACTTGACAGAACTCTTTCTGCAAACATATGCAGCAGTGTTTACGTGGCGTTGCGAGCCCGAAGAGGGCCGCATCGCACAGACATAAATTTAGCGAAATTCTGTTGCCGTGTGTGCGATAATTCAAATGAAAATCGTAAATATAGTGTATATGTACGACAGCTGAAATGTAACACGTGGGCTCTGGCCTGGCCGGGCATAACACCTCGCCCGGTCGGAAGTTTTTTTTTGGCTACCACGCTAATTCCCCCAAGTATTTTTATACAAACTTTTTTTTACTGTTTTAATTTATCAAAAAACCATTTCTTTATCGATGCCACGTCATAACATCTCGCTGCATGAAAATTTTCAGCCCGTTAGTAGGCTTCTCGCTCCGCCCCTTTAAGCTGCGACCCCACACGCTGCGTACGAGCCTCCACAGTACCGTAACTCCTTGTGTCATCCGTTACGAGCGGCGAAACCGATTACGTGCACCGCTACGTTACGCGGGCAAGATGGCCGCTCGCGTTCGAAATTTGAAAGTGACAGATCAGCGAGTTTTTTTTTAAAGGTCGATTTGAAAGTGACTTATTGTTTTTTAAAGGTCAAAATCTGTAAAATGCGTCGAGTTTGTAATTTGATAGTCGACTTTGCTTATAATAACGTTTAAATAAATCCTTAGGAAGAGACCTTCATGTCCTTTGTGTCTAGACTCTGGCTAGCTTATGTCCGCGACTTCGCTCGCGTGGAAAATCGCGCAAAACAAGAACATTTTAGAAACATGATTTTTTTTTAATCCAAAAGTTGCTTATGTTACTCTCCAACTAAGTCTAAGCAAAAAATTAAGTCCATCGGTTGATTAATTACGTGCGTGAAGAAAGGACAACAAATACACTCTCCTATTTATAATATTAGTATGGATATTATATATCAGGACAAATTTATTCAATAGCCACTACGTACCAACAGTGGAAACCTAATGGAAACAAGTAGAAATGAAGACAAGAACCATACACTATTCACGAAAGTACGATTTTTAATACGACATTGATACATATAAAATCGATTTACAACTTTTTATTGATTTAAGGTCGTCCACACAATCAATATGATAACATAGACACCGAGGTTAATAGACAATGCCAAGGATTATTATAAAAAAAAAGAAAATAAGTAAACGACAACTCGACAACGAGAACCTAACTTCTTTATGCTTCCCCGAAGACTCCTCATAACGCAGTAGGTCTGTAGGTTACACATTAAGGACTTAACATAGACAAAGTCTTCAAAGTAGTCAATGACAAATCACTAAGCACGCCACCAATAAAAAAAAGACGAAAATAATCAACAAAACTACAACTCATAACGCAGTAGGACGTAGGTTACAGTTGCACATAGACAAAGTCTTCAAAATAGTCAATGGCAAATTACTAAGCACGCCATAATTAAAAGAACAAAGACAAGAATCACCATAACCACCACTCCTCTGTAGGTCACGCGTGAAGGACTTAATCATGGGCAAAGTATTCAGAATTGTCATTGGCAAAACATTAAGGACGCCGCCATGAAATAGAAGAAAGAACCCAAAATCACCAACCAACTTATGACGCTCTAATCTGTAGGTCATTAGGGACTTACATAGGCAAAGTAGCAATAGCAAATCTATAAGGACGCCACCATTAAAAGGAGACGAAGAAGAATCATCAGAACCAGCACTCCT
Organism: Cyclargus thomasi; assembly: GCA_026546445.1. NCBI lineage: Eukaryota > Metazoa > Arthropoda > Insecta > Lepidoptera > Lycaenidae > Cyclargus > Cyclargus thomasi. The sequence continues at coordinate 1,315,105 of JAOTAV010000016.1, read as the reverse complement.
CATAACGCAGTAGGTCACACACTAAGGTCGGGCCAGCGGGTCAATGTCAAGTAGCTCGTAAGGTCGAGTTTCGGAAGTTCGCAATTTGAAGGCGGGGCTGAAAAGCGAGCTGCATCGCCCTACCACAAACAAAAAATACATTCTAATATTAATAAAAATGCATAGCATTCTACGCCAAATTGGTTCTCCAACTCCCATCTACTATATACTTCTGATTTATGTCGTTGTGGGTCCCAAGGCTGGGAGATTTTTTTGTACCTCGGGCGGCATCGATGTGATCATGTGAAGGGTTTTCGTTTACCGCTTTTGACCTTGGCCACACAGGGCTCAGGAGTTGCAGTGGTGAAAAAACCCACGCCAAACGGAGTCCACTAACTCAAAGCACATTGTCCGAAGACTGTGTCTCTTCGCCTCTGACCCAGTTTAGCGGGGCGTGTCGCGCGGTATATTAACGAGTTGGGAGTATTCAATGACGGGAATAATTCCGTCGTTAATTCTCAACCGACTGTGCTGAGAGGGTCATTATTATAGAAGACTACAGAGAACCCAGGCATATGCCACATGCATACACCTCACGCCGTCACCGTTAACGCCACTATATGACATAGGCTTTAAATTCCATTTTGCTCTACGCCACAAAAGATCGGCGACGACATGGAAGCTAAAGGAATGTCGCAAGAAAACGAAACCTATAGCCTAGATCAGTGGTTCCCAAACTTATTTTGTCTACTGCCCACTTTGAGAATAAATATTTTTTTAGCGCCCCCATTTTTTCACCTATTTAAAAACCACTATAACTTCAAATTAAATTAATTAATTATTTTGACCTATATAACGCCCCCATTTTCTTTCTGGGTCTCTTACCGCCCCCCTTGAGACCTGCAGCGCCCACAAGGGGGCGTTATCGCCCACTTTGGGAAAGACTGGCCTAGAGTATTAAAGGATACTAGATAGTTCTGGAGCTTTTTTAGAATAGCCTTTGATGGTTCATCTGCAGTAAGTTCCAAGTAATTTTACATCTAAGAACTTAAGAATCCCAAAATAAAAAAAATATATAATAAATGAATAGAGATAATAGAGATTAGAGATACCCTAGCTGCTAACTTCCTCATAACTCACAGCACTCACAGCGCGCTGAGGTCAAGTCAATAATTGTCTAATGGCTTTTTTCACCACTTCCCGACATGTGTCGGATAAGTTACTACATCGTAACGTGGTTATCATTTTCACGTCACGTCATTGTGCCGTGCAACGTCACCGCACCGTTTCACGTCGACGAACACGTCGTAACGAAGAGATGTGGCTAGGCTCTAACTTTGCCATTCTACAGTCGCAAAGTGAAATACTGGACTTTAGCAGGTCAAGATTTTAATCTACATTAAAATTTGGTCACGACTCACGGCTAGCCAGGTGGCACACCATATTCAGCAATTATATTATTCATCTCTGTTCAAGTTAGTATAACAAAATGAAGGATTCGAGAATTCATAAAAATAGTAATACATAATATTTTATCCTAAAAACATCAGCTGACTCATATTTTCACTCTGAGACTGAGAGTTGTGAGCAATATACTCACAAATAGAGCAACTATTAATAAACGTTTGAAATTAGAATTCATTGCTATAAATACAGTGAACAAATAAAAATTACATATATTTTAGGTTTAGTTTCATTTATTTAAAAATTTAACAAAAAGAAACCTTGTGCAGTTAAGAGGTCGAGTTACAAAAACAATGCAACATTATTTACAAAAACTCAAAAAAATTATCTCGTGCAGTATAAGTTACTATAAGTAGTCAGTCTTAAAATAATGGTTAACTGGTATCACTGGGAATTAAAGCGTTCAGTCGACCTCCTCGACGGTGGGTCCGGCGCCAGGCTGACCGCCGGGCGCAGCCCCCGCACCTCCGGCGCCGTGCAGCTTGCTCATGATGGGCGAGCAAACCTTGGATAGCTCCTTCAGCTTGTGCTCGTACTCCTCCTTCTCGGCTAGCGTGTTGTTGTCGAGCCACTTCAGCGCTTCGTCACACTCGCTACGCGCCGCGTTCTTGTCCTGGTCCGTCAGCTTCGCCCCGGCGTCATCCAAGGCCTGCTTCACGCTGAAGATGTAGGACTCGAGCTGGTTTCGGGCCGCGACCCGCTGCCTCTGTTTCTCGTCCTCCTCTTTGTACTTCTCGGCCTCCGACAGCATTCGGTCGATCTCGGCCTGCGACAGGCGACCCTTGTCGTTCTTGATGACGATGTTCTTGGAGCGGCCGGTGCTGTTCTCCTTGGCGGACACGTTGAGGATGCCGTTAGCGTCCATGTCAAAGGTGACGTCGATCTTAGGCACACCGCGCGGCGCTGGCGGAATGCCGGTGAGGTCAAACGTACCCAGCAGGTTGTTGTCCTTGGTCATGGCGCGTTCGCCCTCGTACACCTGGATGGTGACGGCGGGCTGGTTATCCGAGTAGGTTGTGAACGTCTGCGACTGCTTGCACGGGATCTTGCAGTTGCGCTCGATGATCTTCGTCATCACGCCACCGGCGGTCTCGATACCCAAAGAGAGAGGAGCGACATCCACGAGTAGCACGTCCTGGATCTTGGAGTCGGACTCCCCGCTGAGGATGGCGGCCTGGACAGCGGCCCCGTACGCCACGGCCTCGTCGGGATTAATGGATAGATTCAATTTCTTGCCGCAGAAGAATGTCTGAAGGAGATTCTGGACTTTCGGGATACGAGTCGATCCGCCCACGAGGACGACGTCGTGTATTTGGCCCTTGTCCATTTTGGCGTCCTTCAGGGCCTTCTCGACCGGCTCCAGGGTGCCCCGGAACAGGTCGGAGCACAGCTCCTCGAACCTCGCCCGGGACACTCTGGTGTAGTAGTCGATACCATCGTAGAGGGCGTCAATCTCGATCGTGGCCTCCGTGCTCGAGGACAGGGTCCGTTTGGCACGCTCGGCGGCCGTCCGGAGGCGGCGGAGCGCGCGTGGGTTCGTGCGCAAATCTTTCTTGTATTTCCTTAAAAATTCTTCGGCGAGATGATTCACGAGCCGATTATCGAAATCTTCGCCGCCTAAATGCGTGTCGCCGGCGGTGGCCTTGACTTCGAAGAGCGAGCCTTCGTCGATTGTAAGGATGGAGACGTCGAAGGTCCCGCCGCCGAGGTCGAAAATCAATACGTTCCGCTCGCCCTTGAGGTTCTTATCAAGGCCGTACGCCAAGGCCGCAGCAGTCGGCTCGTTGATTATCCTCAGCACGTTGAGGCCGGCGATGGCGCCCGCGTCCTTGGTGGCCTGGCGTTGGGAGTCGTTAAAGTAGGCCGGCACGGTGATCACGGCGTCCCTGATCGACGTCCCGAGGTAAGCTTCCGCGGTCTCCTTCATTTTGGTCAGAACCATGCTGCTGATCTCCTCCGGCGCGAACTTCTTCATCTCCCCCTTAAACTCGACCTGAATCTTGGGTTTTCCGCCGTCGCTGACCACTTTGAAGGGCCAATGCTTCATGTCCTGCTGGATTTTGGTGTCGTCGAACTTGCGGCCGATTAGCCTCTTGGCGTCGAACACCGTGTTGTTGGGATTGAGAGCCACTTGGTTCTTGGCGGCGTCTCCGATGAGGCGCTCGTTGTCCGTGAAGGCCACATACGATGGTGTCGTACGGTTTCCTTGGTCGTTTGCGATGATCTCCACATTTCCGTGTTGCCAAACACCGACGCAGGAGTAGGTCGTACCTAGATCGATTCCGATAGCTGGCATTTTGATTTAATTTTTAAAACCTCCAAATAATATTTGATTGCACTGTATACAATTTTAGAAACTTCAACTAAACGTCACTCCGTTTGGTTTCGCTTGGAAACTCCGAACTGTTTGCTCTGTATCGTGTTTCAAATAATTCTGAATTCGCGCGCCGTGGGCTCGGCTTTTATATTAAACGAATCGAAGTCCAGAAATATCTACCTTGTACGAGAAACGACCAATGAATTCCATGCGTCAAACGAAAATTCTAGAAAGTGTACAACCGACCAATAGGGAGCGACTTGTATGTGACGTCATACATAGGGATGCAGTGTAATAAAAATTTCCCATTACGAGAGAAAATATATCGTCTTATTAAATGTTTCAATTTTATGTAAATATTTTTATTTTAATGTCTCACCAGAGCTATAGATTTAGGCTTCAGCATAGTATTTTGAGTACATGTGCAAATATGTTTAAAAATAAAATAGTAATATTCTAATATTGTAGATAATAATTAAAAATAAATAAACATAATATTGTACTACTAACGTTATCTATGAGTTGAGATGTGCAACTTTAAAGTTGCACGTCTCAACTCATAGATGGCGTTAGTAATACGATTTTTTATCTATTTATATATTATTGGGCGAGCGAAGCGACCCCTTTTTATCCCACTCCCCGTACATGTTTATGGTACACTACGGAAAAACTATAAGAGCTTAAGGTTTGGGCTTTAGCCTAATAATTTGTGTAGAAAATAAAATATTAATAATATTATTGACAATAATAAAAATAAAATATTACATTACTAATTATACATATAATATCTATGAGATCAGATGTGTAACTGTAAAGATAAACTAAACGAACTGAGTTTCCAGATGTATCTAGAATCGTAAATGATATTTCAAAAAATATTTCCCAGTCACAGAATAGTTACGGTCACAGAATACCCATTATTACAGCATTTAAAGAAACTCGCGAGCCCTCATGAAGCTGCGCTTTATCGCTAGTTATTATTTAAAATCATCGTTTAGTTAAAAATACTGAGTTAAATCTTGTTGTTAAAAAAAAATTGTATCCAGTACCCTATAATTATATTTAAAAAAATATGCCACAGTCATAGAATGCTTTGGAAAACCCAATGTCATAGCCTTCCAAAAATCTTGCGAGCCCTTAAAAGGTTGCACTTTTTGGCTAGTTATAATTGTCAGTTCGTCTTCCAATGAAACAAATAAAGGATCATGATGCATTGTTTTCTCAAGTTGTAAAAACGATTTGATATCTTATTCTACTGCCAATATATTCTTGTGTAGACTTTATGGAAAAACTATAAGAGCTTTAGGATTGGGCCTTAGCATAGTAATTTTAGTAAATGACTAGAAGTGTTAAAAAATTAATTTGCAATAATATTATTATTAATATTAAAAATATTGTACTACTAACGCTATCTGTAAGTTGAAATGAACAACTGTTAAGATAAACTAAAAGAACTGAGTATCCTATCATTACAATATGTATCTAACATCGTAAAATTTTATTTAAAAAATCTCAGTCACAGGTTGGTCGCAGAATACTTTGGAAAACAAAAAAACAGTCGCTTTTAAAAAATCTCGCGAGCGCTATAAAACTAAAATAAATCATATTCAAAGTACAGTTATACTTCCAGTTCTGTCGTTAGTGGAAATTAATTTCATGAATTGGTCACCCCTGCCGAATTGCGACGAGCTTGTACGAGCGCGACGCGTGAAGTCTCGAGTTTTCGAAGAGGGAGATGGTGATATTGTCTTTTCTCTTTATCAGACAACAATAATTTGTTTAGTAAGTAATTTATTTCAGTTCAAAAAACATTTTTTTTCGTTAAGTGTACCACTAAAAACCAACTTCCAAAAAAGAAACTAAAAAATAATCAAAATAAACTTCTATAAACTGAAAAGTATGAAACCTAAAACTCTAATATTTCTGGTCACAATGTTCATAATTTTGAAGTCGGTGCCAGTCGCAAAGATTTCAGATTAGCACCGACTTCAAAATTATGAAGATTGGGTCCAGAATTAGTTGAGGTTTAGACAAATTCAGAAAAGGCCCTATTGGTACTAAACCATACCTTTTGGTAGCATTTACTTGGCATGCTTCTTAGGAAATCAAAATCTCCATATGTTTCCATACGCATTTTGAGGTGTTCTAGGTTCATAGTGTGATGATGCATGGTGGGATGGGAGTGATGATGATGAATATAATTTGCTTAGAAGCATTTGCTAATTGTTCTTAAATCAACGCCGAAACCTCCAAACTTGTATCTATAAGGAATCTGGAGTTCTTTCAGCACCTTCGGAACCATCATAAATGGTAGTGGGTTATGGAGGGCTCGCTTCTCTCGCCCAACTCCAATCTGAGACAAGGAAAAGATCCTAATTTCTAGATAAGTTCTGTAAAGTGACAACGATACTGAGAGTTACAAGACCTAACACTCCTGTAATTGGTCTATGTACTCCAGATAATTTTAGTTCATTTTACATTTTGAACGCATGTGCAAACTATAATTGCACACGTCCCACGCGGGTTATTATGGCGTTGCCCTTTTACTACTAAAACTTCTGGAAAAATCTAAGTTTCGCCTGGATTTTGGAAACGTTTAAAAAAAGGTTAATTTTGGCGCGGGCTATCCCGATTTATTTTGTGTATTTTTTTCTTGTGAATTTATAATGACAAAATTTGGTTAGTCAAGATTAAGATGAACTTAGCATAATATACTCGTATTTTGACTTTCTTTTCTTCTCGTGGGATGTAAAGAATTTTCATACAACATTTTATCAAAGAAGAGATTGACTGAAGGTAAAATAATGTTTTTAAAGCATAATTACTTACATGGTTTCAAAAATGTACAAAATATCAAAAATGAAAGATAAACGCATCTTTCATCTTTGAAATCATTAAAAATTATATATTAGAAGCAATATACCATGCAAATTGGGTATTCCTGTTCATAAGACCATCATCAAATTATCTCAGAATGCGCTTGACCTATTTTGATGCTTGGAAAATACCTAACATATATGTTGGCAAAAAAGCATCTGGCGCGGTGACAGCTGGAGCCTGGAACTAGCAGTTAACTCCAGTCGGAACTCTGAAGTACCCCACTGCCCACACCTCGTTAAAATATAAACCTCATCACTCAAAATGCACTCTTTCTGGCAACTATTATTATCATAAGCATTAAAAAAAAAACACAGACGTTAACCATAAACAAGAGAATATCTCATGTATGATTATGATTTATGGTGTAAATATTGTATGTTAAAATATTGTAGTGTGCGTAGTATTTTATTTATAAAAAGTATATAAGATAAAATCATATTTTTAAATAATATTAGTGTTCCACGCTGCTCCTCCATATCAACTATAACCGGGAGAAATTTCATGCTTTTACGTCTACGCGTCTTTGGTAAAATTAAGGGATACAAAGTTTTCCGCTCGCGTAGATACCAAGTTATTAGTTAATGATGATGGCTAAACCTTGATCTCAAGGAAGGATACAGAAGTTTAAAATTTTATCGCCGCAAAATGTACGGTTCTCACGATTCTTTTATCGCAATCAAAGCTGCGGACAACACGTTGACAATTATAGGGGATCATCAATGAGGGATCATCTATTCTACAACCAACAAACAGCTGCAATACATAATACAAAAGTTTATGTGAACTTGTGAGTAGCGGAGCCAGTGCATCGCGTCGTTCGTATTGATCGCTTCCATTTAGGTCAGATGAGGACGGATTTTGCTGGAACGTTCTAGAAACACCATGTTTACAGATTGCCAGCCGTGATTCATTGTTGATAATTAGATTTAACATGGCGGTGTTGCCAAATGCCAGTTTGTCATTCCCACTTTAATGTTTTCGTATGAAATACTAGATGATGCTTGCAACTCCGTTGCGCCAAAGAAGTCTATCGCGTGGGAACCGTATATTTATTAGAGATAAAAAGTACCCTATGTCCTTCTCCAGCACCCCTGCTAACTTCTACTAAAATTACAAAGTTGCTCTATTGCAATGACAATTGGGCAAACAACAAACACACTTTCCCATTTATAATATTAGTATGGATAAGTTGTAACGCTAAATTCAACATTAAGTCAGCTAACTTAAAAATAATGTTCCTCTCATCACGAGATAAAGCACAAGCTTTCTAGGAATTGAGTTTTATGTTATGTTGCATGCTCCGTGAGTGGTGACGGCCGGTAACCATGGCAACAGTCCCCTGCCTCGCCGTGCATATACTCAAGGCGCGGTATAGCGCTTGTGATCAAGCTATACTATAATATTATGCATAATATTGTTGTCTTGTAGAAATTAAAATCACAAAAAATGCCAAAATTATATGTAATTGCTAGCAGTGTTGTCTCTATAGATTACTAACAATGACAAACTTAACGAATATATAATAAAAAATTTACATTAACAAGTGATGACTAGTAACAGATTTTAATTTATATATAATTCTGTATAACACCAGATCAAAATTACTTGGCATGAATTTTCATACAAATTTTGACATTTCATGTGAAGCTTTGTGCCACAAATTCTTGAACTTCCATCTGTTTAATTTATCAAACAATTTAAAAATGGAAAAACTGGTTACAATGAAATTTAATCAAGGCTACAATTATATATTTATTAAAATTGAAAATTAAGTTTCTCTGTAAGGTTTTTATAATGAAAAAAAAAACAAAATTTGGCATAAAGGTATTTTATTTTTGGAACAAAAATATCTCAGAAGATATTTATATGGAATTGTTACAACACAATTATACAGCTTAAAATATACTGCAAATGAAATAATTTACTTTTACAGTACATACACAAGTTAACATGGAATTCAACTAAATCAGTCTTTGGCTGCACACTCAATGCACATTCAAAAATGTATAGGCGGATCGTTTAGTCAACCTCCTCCATGCGGGACGCATCATCAGCATCTCCCTCTAGTGGAGGAACCTCGCTGGCACTGGTCTCCTCAGCCTGGATTGGCTCGTCCTCATCAATGCCAAGTCCAAGCTTGATCATTCTGTAAATTCTAGATGCATGGACCTGGGGCTCATCCAGGGTGAATCCAGACGAGAGCAGGGCAGTCTCATACAAGAGGATGACTAGGTCCTTTACTGCCTTATCATTCTTGTCAGCTTCGGCCTTCTGTCTGAGGGTCTCAACAATTGAATGATCTGGATTGATTTCAAGGTGCTTCTTGGCAGCCATGTAACCCATGGTGGACGTGTCTCTGAGAGCTTGAGCCTTCATGATACGCTCCATGTTAGCCGACCAACCGTACTGAGCTGTGACAATACAGCAAGGGGACTCAACTAACCTGTTTGAGACAACAACCTTCTCAACTTTGCTGTCAAGGATGTTCTTCATAACCTTGCAGAGACCCTCGAATTTGACCTTGTCCTCCTCGCGCTTCTTCTTCTCCTCCTCATCCTCAGGCAGCTCTAAACCTTCCTTGGTGACTGAGACTAGATTCTTGCCATCATACTCCCTCATTTGTTGTACTACATACTCATCAATTGGCTCAGTCATGTAGATAACTTCGTAGCCACGCTTCTTGACCCTCTCTACAAACGATGAGTTAGCCACTTGATCCCTATTTTCGCCAGTAATGTAGTAGATGTGCTTCTGGTTGTCCTTCATGCGGGATACATACTCCTTGAGGGAGCATACCTCATCACCTGAAGCGGATGTGTGGTAGCGGAGCAGGTCGGCAAGCTTAGTGCGATTCTGGGAGTCCTCATGGATTCCCAATTTCAAGTTCTTACTGAATTGTTCATAGTACTTCTTGTAGTTCTCCTTATCCTCAGCAAGCTCCTCAAACAGCTCAATGCATTTCTTGACCAAGTTCTTCCTGATGACCTTGAGAATCTTGTTTTGCTGAAGCATCTCACGAGAAATGTTCAGGGGCAGGTCCTCGCTGTCTACTACACCCTTAATGAAGTTCAGGTACTCAGGAATCAGGTCATCGCAGTTGTCCATGATGAACACCCTGCGGACGTACAGCTTAATGTTGTTCTTGCGCTTCTTGTTTTCGAAGAGGTCGAAGGGTGCACGACGGGGGACGAACAGGAGGGCGCGGAATTCGAGCTGACCCTCTACACTGAAGTGCTTCACGGCCAGGTGATCTTCCCAATCGTTGGTGAGGGATTTGTAGAAGTCACCATACTCCTCCTGGGTGATGTCGTCAGCGTTGCGTGTCCAGATAGGTTTGGTCTTGTTCAGCTCCTCGTCCTCAGTGTACTTTTCCTTGATAGTCTTCTTCTTTTTCTTGTCCTTGTCCTTGCTGTCCTCATCCTCGTCCTCGCCGACGTCCTCGATCTTAGGCTTGTCGTCGTCCTTCTCCTCCTCTTTCTTTTCCTCCTCGGCCTCGTCGTCGGAGAGCTCCTTCTCACGCTCTTTCTCGACGACCAGCTTGATGGGGTAGCCGATGAACTGGGAGTGCTTCTTTACGATCTCTTTGATCTTGTGCTCCTCCATGAACTCGGCCAAATCCTCCTTCACGTGCAGCACGATCTTGGTGCCGCGGCCGAGGGGCTCACCGGGGTCGGGTCGCACGGTGAACGAGCCCCCGGCGGCCGACTCCCACATGTACTGCTCGTCGTCGTTGTGCTTGGAGTGAACGGTCACACGGTCGGCGACCAGGTAGCACGAGTAGAAGCCCACACCGAACTGACCGATCATACTGATGTCGGCTCCGGCCTGGAGGGCCTCCATGAAGGCCTTCGTGCCGGACTTTGCGATGGTACCCAGGTTGTTGACTAGATCGGCTTTTGTCATACCAATACCAGTGTCGATGATGGTCAGCGTGCCCTCGCTCTTGTTAGGGATGATCTTAATGTATAGCTCCTTGCCGCTGTCAAGCTTCGACGGGTCTGTGAGGGACTCATAACGGATTTTGTCCAGAGCATCAGACGAGTTGGAAATCAATTCTCGCAGGAAGATCTCTTTGTTGGAGTAGAATGTGTTAATGATGAGTGACATGAGCTGGGCGATCTCCGCCTGGAAGGCAAAGGTCTCCACCTCCGCTGGCTGTGTTTCCATTTGTTCCGGCATTTTGAGGTTATATATCCAATGAAATATTAATTTACCTCAATTTATAATTTGCGTAGATGCCTTCTTATTCTATACTCTCTTCTTTGTGCTAAATTAATACACGCACGTGGAATAGAGATTCAGCGCACTTAGAAACACTCGTTTTGTCACGATTCACAATTTCTATATGCCGCGAAAACGCGCAGTCAGAACGTTTATATAGCTATGTCTCACAAGCGACACCTGTGAGGGAATAGAATATTCTAGATTTGGCGCGTTAAAATTCCAGGGGTAATAAACTTTTCCTGCAAGACACTAAGGTTGATTTAAAATAACTCAGCACGAAATTTCATACAAATTTTGACATTCAATTTTTTAGTGAACTACACTTTACTCTTAGTGAACTTTAGTGATCGACGGTGAATTGGCAATTTATACTAAAAAAAAAATTAACTAAATGTAACTAAAAAAAAAACAACTTTACAAGGGACGAAAAAAACGTTTCATTGTGTTAGCAAAATTTACGTCCGTTAATTTATTACTTATTGTTATTCATGTTTAAGGCGTAATACAACTAAATATCGAACTAAGTGTTTTTGCCACCACACGCGTCTATCTTTTATAGGTAAAAATATTATGCAATAAACCCAAAAAATGAAAATAAATTAGTTATTACAAATTGCCAAGTCACCGTCAATATTTATTATTAATAATATTTAATAACTTATAGCGTGGGGGTTGCCTATGCGATAAGCCATCGTATAGCCGACTCCCGGTCATAAAAATGTTTTTTATCGCGGAGACAAATTTAATGTTAAACTAAAACTAATGAGATAATTAAAAGAAAAATGAAGCAATTACAAATTTATTAAATAATTAATAAATGAACACAAAACGAGAAAATAATAATACTTTTGCAAAAAATAGTTTACATTTTTTGTTCACAACACCGAGTCGTATATTCGGTGAAAAAATATCCTTGTGTGATTGAATTGTACAGATACTGTCAAGGAAGTTGATTCATAGGTAGATGGCGGATTTGAGTAAGTTGGTTATGTCACCTTGGTTGCCAATATATTCCAACCAAATACGGTGGATTCCTTAACTACCTTAGCGTCAATTTCTTCAATTATACAATTTTTCTATACAATTTCTGTATTCATTAACAATTTTCGAAAGGAACCAAATTTAAAACGTTAATATTTGAGGAGCTACGTTTCCCTAGTTTTTTCCTAGACTTAATAGCAACGATAATTGCCTTCATTTTTGTATAAAAATTAGTCAACATAATAATGTAACATTTAATTAAAAATTGCAAGTATATTTTTGTTTAAATAATATTTTATACGCCCGTTTAATTGTAATATGAATAACATAATTACGAAACTTTTTTAATTTTTTTATAAAAGCTAAGTTAGTCTTGATAAAAAAAAGGTTGATGACCACCCAACGAAATTTGGTGTACCTATCGCCCACAAGGTGGCGCTTTATACCACTGTAGCGGTAGAACGTCCAGATAATTCGAGAACATTCGAGAGCCTTCTAGAATTAATATCAATAATGAATGTTAGAGCCAAGCTAAAGATAAACTATAAACGAAGATTATGTTATTTAACCCATTTAATAATATGTAAAGTATAATCTTTAGAATTTTCATTCAAAAATATTAAATTTTCATTATGTTACCCAAACGTACTAGAACGTTCAAAGTGTGTCCGGTGTTTGGTTTTACTTTTCACCGCATGCAGCGCTAGTAGTTTCCGTTTATTTAAGTTGGAACTTCTAGATACTTGTTCTAAATATTTATTTATTGATTTTTTTGAAATACAACTTGAATCTAGAAATAAAAGTTTTTCTAAATAAACATGAAATAAATCTAAACATGTTACATTTACATCGGATTGTACCTATTTCATGCAAAATGAAAAAGCTTTTGTTCAGTAATATTAAAATAAGACTTATAAGTTATACTAAAGAATTTATTAATTCAAATTCAAAAACATTTCTACAGGGATGAAGTAAAATTAGGTAAACTCCAACCATGAAAAAATTAGTCGAAATCACGTTGAAATTTTTATTACATTTTTTAGGTTATAAAAAATGCCGGCATGCCGCATGCATAAAGCAGGCTAATTGCAATGGAATTAGGTACCTGCTAATTTTTATTTCAGTATTTTCTGATGTTGATATACCTACAATATAACTACCAAATAAACATTTGTAACGCATCTGCAACCCTACTGATGCTGTGAGTGTCTATAGGCAGCGGTAGTTGCTTTCCATCATCTAACCTGCCCCCTTATTTTATAAAAAAAACTCAATAGGTTTAACCTCCTCCCTCATGTAAGTCGGCAACTCGACACATTTCTTAAAATTACAATAATTTACGTGATTTCCTAGGGTTGCTTCTTTTACCTTCTTAGGCCCGCAATCTGAGTCTGAATCAACTTCCCTGATAGTACTTTGATTATAGTGATACAGTTGTATGAAAATAATATAAGTACGAGAGTCGAGACGTAGCTAAGAGCATAGAGGAATTTTGCCTATTATAACTGGTCCATGCAAAGAGTGTTTTTTTTCTGTTTCTAGTGCTCTATTTGCCTACGGCCTACGCCCTACGGATGCATTTAAATTTTTAAGTAGATTAGTTAAAAAGTACACAATATCGACTAGGGATCAGACTAGAGTAATCGGACGTAGAGCAAATAAATTAATACTAATGATATAAAGCTGAAGAGTGTTTGTTTGAACGTGCTAATCTCAGGATCCAGGAGGATTTTAGATGGCGTGAACAAACATCAGGCAAAGGTGATTTTGTGTTAGTTTGTTATAGGCTACAAAACATCACGCTACAACGAATAGGAGCCGAGCAGTAATTTAAAAATGTTGTAAAAACGGGATATTTCATGTGTATAGTTACGTAGTATCCCTTACTAGTCTGTGGCATAGTTTTACGCGGACGTAGTCGCATGCAACATCTAGTCGCAGATAAAGGTGTAGATCTATTCCTTCAATTACCTAAGCCAAGTTAAAACTTATTTACGGGTCTTGTAGCCACTACAAAATTTTGTTTTAGGAGGCATACACGAGTAATATAATTATTTATATGATTCAACTATACAATGAGTGATGAAATAGGAAGTGACCTAAGTTAACCTATTGTCTTTAGTCGTTACTCGTTGCCGCATAGAAACGCGTTAAAAAACGTTATATTATAATATGATCAGTACTATAGTCAGGGTTTTGTATGAAATTTGATGAGCAGACGGCGCTCAGCAGTCAGCAGTAATATTATCTCTTCTTTTATTTGGAATTCGGGTAAAATACTACGATTGGTCTTAGGTTAATAACCTTTATGCAGCGCCATCTAGTTCTTAAATGTTGTACCATAACGGCTGCACCCAAGCGGCGACGTATTCAGTTGTTGTTAAGGGCAAATAAAAATTCATCTATTCGGCACTAGATGGCAGTTTCAAAGATATATCAAGAAAGTTCGCGCGTTGTCTAGAAATCACTCGCTAGATGTCACCTTTCTAGCACATTCAAGAAATTTCCATGTTATTTTCGAATGCCTATATAACAGCGCCGTCGCGCTCGCAGCGTCAGTTTATGGAATTAAGCGCTAACTGCTGAGCTTCGAGTGCAAGTCAATACGATATATAGGCGTTTTTTCTCCGAGTATTATCTAAAAGCATCAAAGTGTCTAAGTTTGAAAAGTAATTTTCTTGATAAGCAAATTCAATACTGAACAATGGCTCTAATACCATACTTGTTGGAGTGCGAAATGCGACCGCGACGACTTCGAGATCAGCTGTTCGGCTTGGATCTGGCGTCTGATGATTTTCTGACGGACGTGTTCGACCGGCCCTTGTTGAGGAACTATTCTAGATCCTGGCGAAACTTGTCGGCGCTCGCGCGGGACGTGGGGTCTACCATCAAGAGCGACAAAGACAAGTTCCAAGTGAATTTGGACGTGCAGCACTTCTCGCCGGAGGAGATTACTGTGAAGGTGGTCGACAACTACGTTATCGTCGAGGGTCAACATGAGGAGAAGCGGGACGAGCACGGCTACGTCTCCCGTCAGTTTAAACGCCGCTACGCCTTGCCAGAGGGCTGCAATTCGGAGGCGGTGCTTTCCAAGCTATCGTCCGACGGAGTCCTTACCATCACCGCCCCGAAAGAACCCTCGGAGAAGAACGAGAGAGTCGTCCCGATATCGCACACTGGACCCGTCCGAAGAAAGGTCGAGGACGAAAAAGATCAGCCAAACGGTGAACCTGAGGAAGAAACTAAAAGCCCACAGAAAAAGAAGAGACGTTAGATTTAATTAGTGTAAGATTAATATAATTGTACTTTATAAGTACTGTTGTTCATGATTGCTAAGACTGATTCTAAGTATTGTTTAATTTAATTATTAATAAACTTAATTAATATTTCATAAACATCATTTTTTATTTTTATCCCAGATTAAATTTGCTTCATTATAAAAGGAACAAAGTCATGCCTTGTGTTGTCTGAAATCCAGTTTCTGGAAGTCAATAGGGGAACAAAACGAGTTAGACTAGTCTTGTGACATAAAGATACATATAGTTATAGTCCTATAGACTAATAGGGGCTTGGTAGGGTCCCACTGTGCCAATAACTTCCTCTAGTAAACCAAGCAAGCCAAAATACCAGCACAAAAATACCTTAATCCAGGCTCTGCTATAACAAAACTTCAGAATAATTTACCTTTTAAAAATCTGGTTAAAACAAATAAGTACCCTCTTACTAATAGAAAAAGTTCGAGATCTGTTATAGCTCTACCGGAAGTTTAAAGTAATAGTACTAAATTTTTATTATAATATTATGGCAAAATTTTACAGCGCCTCTAGCGGCCAGAGGAGGAGCTAACATTGCAATACCACTGAATAAAACTCGTGATAGAGCTACTGTTTTGCTCGTTTTTTACGTGACGGGCCAGCAGACTGCAATGTGCTGCATCAACATCAGACAAGCACTTTTATGATGATCAAACCATAGAGTCAACCGACCGATACGGGGGGCGGTCGCCCGTGGTTACCGATAACAAGATGGAATTTTTTTCTTCATGATTGACGAACTCTCGGATTAACGAATTAATTAATCCCTGAGGAACCCTTCTCATAATGTTAATTTATTTTCAGTGAAGTCTAATACGACTATAATACAGCTTTATAATGTAGAGTCTGGTAGAGTCTTTAACATGTGACAATTTTATGTTACATTTTTAAAGTGATTATTCCGGATATAAACACTAGTTTCTTCCTAAACGAATTACTAAACTTTATTTAAATTAGGTCGAAACTGGAAATAAACTAAGACTCCTTGCCAAAGGCAAGGCAGCGGCGTGACAAGCACTTTCATATG
>JAOTAV010000016.1:1280488-1294564 GCA_026546445.1 Cyclargus thomasi | reverse complement strand
TGTAACACAAGTCCTTCGGGTACTTAGCACAGGACCAGATTGACGTGGTGTAAAGCGTCCATGGATATTATTATTATTATTATTATTATTATTATTATGTCAGATTTCTTCGTGTGACCACAAATGCACATCGCGACGAATCGCAGCGGGACGCGTTATGATTCACGTTTTATTAGTGAGTGCGCGCGGTCGCGGCGTCCCGTTACAATGTGCGCGTATCTTAAGCGTACGCAAGTAACAGACACACATACTATGACTATGAGTCATATTTTCTTGCACCATCTTATTTGATTATGTTTTTATTTAGTTGCAATATTATCATTATGTTATGTAGTTTTATATAATAATACAAGGTTATAACATTTGCTGTCGGAAAAGATGACCCCAAATAAACGCGTGAAAAGTAGTTTCATAATAATGTAACATTTGATATCAATTAATATATCTTTTATAAAAATTAAAGATTAATACCAATTTTTAATTTTTACATAAGAAAACACCTCGACAATTACTTCTGCACAAAATAATCACAAAATTTAGGCGCGATTGATAGGAAAAAATTTCAAGCGAATTTTAAATTTGATATGCGTCCATTGGAGTGAAGCAAAAAAGTCAACATGACAATCACGTTGGCGCCAAAGTTATTAATATTAATGATGGCAACATTGCGAGTGGGTTTTGTTCGAAATTTGAAAAATTCGAACTCTAAAACATTATTTCCACGCCTAAAATTACAGTTTTTACTTTTCTTTCAAACAATTGGCGTACAAAATCAACTTTTGTTACTTTAGTGGCTTTATTTTCTTTAAAAACATGAATTATGAAATGCACAAAAAACTACCAAAATGGATAGCAGATATAAATTCTAGCGGAAATCATTTATATTTTTCTGCCGAAACTTTCGCAAAACTTGGCCATTTTCGCGTAGATATTTTACAGTATATTCACGTTTATTTTACTTTCAACGCGACCTTTATGTTAATCATATTAAGTGTTAGTTTCATATGAGCCCCGATGTAGAAAAATTGCGAACAGCCCAAGCGACTTCAACTTAAAGTAATGTGTTTTCCATTCACATATTTAAGGAAAACGCTCCAAAAAATAAAGGAATGAAATGAACTTTATTAAATATAGAAAAGGTATGCCCTAAATCAAGGGAGAAGGGTTATCTTTAATATAAAGTTTTCTTTATAACTAATAAATATTTGTGCGGGTACAATACTCTCCCAAGTCAGTTTGGTATGAATTATGAAGGTACTAAGTATGCATTCACACAAAACAGTCGTTTTGCGGTTACAATATTACAAGCAAAGCAAGTTAAACATAATATCTAGTGGGTATGTGTCCTATATTCTGTAAGACTTGTGGTAAAAACAAAAAAATATATATGCTTAGAGAGAGAGAGAGAGTTGGTTATTTTTGGAGTAACTTTGATAGAGCATAATATAGATCTGGTTTATATAATAATAATAACTAGCGATAAAGCACAGCTTTTTTAAAGGGCTTGCGGGATTTTTTAAATTGTATGTATGACCATAGAGAAATTATACCATAAATATTAAAATAATTTGTCTATGGTTTGACATAGAAATTGTTTTTCTAGAGCACTCTATGACTGTGACATATTTTTTACGGATTTGCATACAGTATTTGGATACTCGATGATACCATAGATACGACGATGATTTTAGATAATTATAATAAATAAAAAATTATATTGTACTACTAACGCCATCTATGAGTTGAGATGTGCACCTATTAAGATAAGTTTAACTTTACAGTTGCACATCCCAACTCATAGATGGCGTTAGTAGTACAATAATATTAGATATTTTTATTATTATTTTATTTTTAAGCACTTCTAGACATACAGAAGTTACTCTAATAGTTATACCGTAAAGTGTACCAAAAACTTGCCCAATAACAGACAGACGTGGACCTGTCGCTCTTGGTTTGTGAATCTCAAAACTTACAAAGCCGGTAGGGTTTCTCATGACTTTTTTTATGATATTTAGGGGACAAGCGAGCAGACGGCTTATCTGATGGAAAGCAACTGACGTCGCACATGGACACTCGCGACATCCGAAGACTCGCGAGTGAATATGGAATGGGAATAGGGGGATCGGGGAAGTTGGGTCACCGGTAAACTCACTCACCGAACGAAACACAGCACAACGTCGTTTCACGCCAGTTTTCTGTGAGACCGTGGTATCACTACGGTCGGGCTGACCTGTTCGTACCGAAGTATGGCTCTCCCACGGCAAAAGGCTATGATTTAACTTCCTCGATAGTACAATAACAGCGTAAACAGAATACTATCATGTTTACATTGTTTCAGTGACAATGACTCATTCATGATTAGGAGCTACAGCTAGAATTTTTCTTAGTAAGCTAAAAATATTAATCTAAGTTGTACAGACAAACTGAACTCAACCTTATTGCTTTAGCGGTAGGGCCTTTAATAGCATAACCTAACGACTACCTTCTACGAATAACAATTGAAATCATTACGCATAATTCCTAAAAAAATACACAAGAGGTGACATTTCAGCGACACGACACGAGTCACGACACACCACGACACTTCCCGGATAGAAATGACGTTGTTAATACATCACGCTGCAGTGTCGTGTTGGGTCGCTGTATTGTCGCTTGGTGGAAGCACATCTTTCAGAACAGAGTTTCGAATGCTTTTTTTTTAATCTCATACGACCGTGAAAGCGTTTCGCGTTTCCCCATATAAAATCTTAGTAAACATCAACGCGAAACGCTTTCACGGTCGAATGTTGAAAAAAACTCGCACGCGGCACTCCGAAGGAACCGAACGCGGCGAAGAATCAAATGCTGGATATGAAATTTCATGGAACTTCGCACACTTTCGCGCGCTGAATCGTTCAAATCGTTCACTGCCAAATTCTAAGAGAAAATTTCTATGATTCGTTCGGTCCTAAATCCTAATATGTTTGCGTTCACATTTAAAGTTTAGATTTAAAGCGACCTTTGCTTTTATATGTTTTCAGTCAGTATGGTTTGAGTTTGTTACAATACATAATCAAGCTGGGGGGTTAGCCAAGACTTTAAAACGTTTTCGCTTCTTTGTAGAATCGCCAAACAAAATGTATGGAAATGACATAAGGCGTAACGAATGTTTTTTTTGTTTGGCGGTTCAAAACGTTTAGGTCTTGGCTGACCCTCCTGACACACCACTAGATTCAGTATAGTCTACTACAAAATGGTTTAATAATGACAATAAAATATCCACCCAGATATTACGAGGGCGTGCACAGTGCCCTTACACAAATAACCTTTAAACTCGTGATAAAATTAGGGCACATGATTCTGTCGCCGTCACGAAAAAGGGCGCATTTACATTTTTTTTCAAAATTGAGTTATATAGTGACTAGATGGTGTCCCGCAAATCCGTCGCATTAAAAGTCATTAATCGCGCAGGAACCGTACATTTTCAGGCATAAACAGTATACATTTAGCAAATTCGGTTCAGCGGTTTGGACGTGACAGATAGACACACTTTCGTATTTATAATAGTAGTGGATTTATAATCAGCAGAAAAAGACGAACACAATAGTATACTTAATAATTTTTGAAAAAAATCTTAGATGCGCCTTTTTTCGTCATGAAGGCAGCATTGGGCCACGAGGGTAAATATTCATAAAATTCTAAATGTCATTATTTTATCCATAATTCATAAAAGTGACATTTTTCTATTCGTAGCATGGCGCATGTTTTTATAAATGCGAACAAATAAAAAAAAATTCGAACCGATTTCGAACAGTAAATAATAAGTGTCGGATAGGCTATTTGTAACTTATTTGATAGATTCGCCATACTTCATCTGTCAGATTTGTTGTGGATAGTCAATTTGACAATTATGAGGAAGTGACGAACAAGCACTTTCTTACAACTAAGAAGGTTTTCTTTGTTCCGTGTTTCATTTTGTGAGTGAGTTTACCGGTGATCCAACTTCCCTAATCCCCTATCCCTTTTCCCTCATAAAGGCTGGCAACGCACTTGTGACTCTTCGGATGTTACAATAGTGTACATGGGTGACGACAGTTATTTTCTATCAGGTAACCATCTGCTGGCTTGCAACTTATATATCATAAAAATATGAATCCTCATCCTGATGGGCGTGTGAGAGCTATGCTTCGGCACGATTGGGAGGGTTGGAGTGGAAAAATATCACGGCGTTCGGTTTCGTCGAGTTAGTGAGCTAACCTGAGGCCCAAATCCGTACCATAGGTACCTATGACAATTTCCTTATAAAATGCCGGTACCGTATTTAAAAAGCTTCTGATGTCGCAAGTTTTCACTACTTTCCATCAGGTGGCCCGGCTGCTCGTTTGTTTCCTAATTTCATAACAAACTTTTTGACGGATTTGGGCTGGACTGGCTGAATTATTTTATTGTAATAAAACTAGTTTTCCATGCACTTATTCCGCTTTATTAATTAATAATTTACAATAATTTTGTTTTACACGACTGGTTTCGATTAAATTATTACCAGGATCCGAAACCGGTCGTGTAAAACAAAATAATTGTTAATTATCAATTAATAAAGCGGAATAAGTGCATGGAAAACAATTTTGATTACCGTGAAACATGAATTTCCATCAAGAAGTTACAGTCAATATCATAATTATTTTATCAAAGCAAAATGTGCAATTAATAAAACTGGAGGTCGCCCTGTGGTTGAAATTCGATCATGAATATTTAAATCCATCGTGTAGAGGAGCTATAAAAATGTAATCTAGAATAGAAGAAATCAATCACAGACTTCAACCAAAAAACAAAATATATTATTTAAGATTATATTAGATATTTCGTGTATGATTATCGTATTATGTCAAAATATTGTAGTGTCCGTAGCATTTTATTCAATAAAAATATGCCAAACTACAGCATATTTTAAAATAATATTGGTATTCCACGCTCCCCCTCCATGTCAACTTTGGGAGAAATTTCATTCTTTTACATGTACTCGTCTTTCGTGAAAAGAGGTACAAAGATTTCCGCTCGCGTATTAATACATATTATATAGATAAGTTTTAGTTCTACGAAATTTTGTAGCCAATGATACGAAATTGTACCACTTCATAGTCAAACTAGTTGACGCCCGTAACTCCGTTGTCCAAAAACTCCTTTATCGTGGGGGAACTATACATTTTTCCGAGATAAAAGGTATCCTATTTTCTCCCCCGGGATTCAAAGTGTACTCATATCAAATTTCAGCAAAATCGGTTCAGCGGTTTGGGTAACAGACAGACAGACAGACAGATATACACACTTTCCCATTTATAATATTAGTACGGATTTCAAATATATATTCTAATTGTAATCTTATGAAAACATACAAATAGTTGTCTTATTACATTTTGTATAAACATACCGAGTCTACGCAATTTCGTAGCAACCACTACGAAGCGTAGCAGTGATTTGGGGCTGATTAACCACTTCCTGTTAAGTTTCAGATAGGCTATCTACAACTTATTTGATAGATTATTATACATACTTTATCCATCGAGAAGGACTTGTGTTACAGCCAGGAACTTCATTATTATTGAATATATTAAATTCAAAGGTGAACTGACTGACTGACTGACTGACATAGTGATATACCTACGCGCATCTCAAACCACTGTACTAATTGAGCTGAAAATTAGTATACAGGTAGATACTATAACGTAGGCAAAAAAAGATTTTATTTGCAGGGTGTAACAAAAGTGATTTTTAGGGTTTGTATCTGTCCTTTATATAGATTTCACTGTGAAGGTAGCGGCGCTGAAAGCGAATTTTTTTTGTGGTTTGCATGGGAAAGCGCGCCAGCAACAAGAGTTTCCCCATACGAATTAAAACAAAATTTGTTCGCTTTTAGCACCGCTACTTTCACAGTGAACTATATATGGAAGATAAACACCCTAATGTATTATCACTTACTTTTGTTACCTGAATATTCTACACCTGAAGAGATAAAAAAGAATATGAAAGTTTGTATGAAAAATATTTTAAAAAAAAAGCAAAAGCTATTCCTGCTTTATGCACACTACAGACAATTTGCATGCGGACTTGGTGATTCTACATAAAACTATTGACTCATATTCCATGGCAACAGTTAAAATTTCTCCTTTGACAACAACATGTATCGTAAATAGTTCATAATATTTAAAGCACGTACGGTATGATTCACTAAAAACGTAGGACGATCTCTAAAAGTACTTTCATAATACGTCCATTGTCCATAACATAGTACAACTCAAAATGCCGTTTGCGACGAGAATTTAAAATTGGAAAATGCGAAAACAATAAAGTTTTTTATAAAATATCCCGGGCGGGCTTAAAAATCGAATCAGGCTTCGTCCTTGGGAGAAAGGAGGCGTTCTTGCCGTCAACACATAAATCATATTTCTCGAGAATTTTTAAAAGTCCTATTGCTTTCGCGTATTTGCCATGTACTCCCCCCTCGGGGCGTGTGTACTTACCCCCCTTCCTAGTTCTACACAGGGTGTTCGCTACTTATATTTGATTTGTGGATTATTGTTTTATTATTTATTTCATTCAAATTCTCACGAAGGCATGTAGCAAACTATGGAAGTTTGTAGATAACGTAAAACAGTGAATCACGGCTAAATCGCTATTCACAATGTAATTAAGGATGTCTTAAGAATAATTTGGCATGCGAATTTTTAAATATTTAACATAAGTCGTTACTCTAAGTCGCACAGTGCATTACAGTATTCACCTTAATCAGAATTATTTATCAAAGTAGAAAATCGTGTTAAAATAAAGTTTTTACTAAAAATGACTTTGTAATTTTGTTCTTGTAGCGAGTAATAAAAATTAACACAAATAAAAAATTTAAATTAAGTCCTTAACCTCAAAATTTTGGCTATGAAAACATTGGACACTTTTCAAAATAATCATATCTAAGATCGATCAACGCTAATTTATACATTAATTTTTTTTTAACTACAGTGAGTAGTTGACACAGTAACAATGGCGTGTATCGCGAACACCCTGTATAGCCGTAAGGCGCTGGGGGCGGGCGGCGCCTGCACGCGCCCCGCAGTACAACCAAAAATCGCAGATACTGCAAGAAACAATTAATTAAGTTTCTTTTGTTTTATTGTGTAATTTTTATGTTCAATTTTTGAGTTTAAAAAGAATTTCGTTTGAGAAATTTGATGTTGTTGTTTGTTTCAATGGCTGATGTATGCTCAATCTGGTATAGCGTAGTGTTATTAAAATGTTTTAGCAGTATTTAATTTAGTTTTGTCACAGACACATTAACACACTTAATAGTTACTACGTAAGTAACGTGGTTTTACATAGTCATTAATAATGTTAAATCAGTTGTAGTAAGTTAAAATTTTTGGGAGAAGCAATGTTTTGTCTCTATACAATCACAGGTTTATACTTGTTTCATACATATTATTTAAAGTCCTTAAATATTTTTGTGCTAGAAATAAAAAGTCACAAAAAGAAATTTGCTATTTATATTATGAATTTAACTTAAAGGATTTGGAAACAAATTCAGTACAAAACAAAGCTTTCATGAACTACGAAACACTACCTAGATCTTTCTGAACTTTGTGAAACTATCGTACAATATATATACATCTATAAAATTATCTGATAAAAAAAATCGATACCGGAAATGGTGGAGTCTCTGTTCTTTTCGGTTGTACTGTACCCGGCACACATGTGGTGGGGCACTAGGAAGAAAGCCGGCGAAGAAAAAATGAGGGAGACGAAAAACTAGAGCGGGACGGAAAAGTCGGTGAAAAACGAAAAATTCACCCTCCCCTCACCCCCGCGCCGCCCGCGCCCCCACACGCACACACGCGTGTGATACTGCGCCCTGCTAGTCTTGATACTTGATACTTTCACTTTTCCGGGAAAATTTTTGTATTATCTATAAAAAAAGCTGTTTTTTTTGTTTTGTTAATAGAATATATATATATTTTTTTTAAGTCGAGGCCATTTAAAAAAATATATATGACTAT
Organism: Cyclargus thomasi; assembly: GCA_026546445.1. Taxonomy (NCBI): domain Eukaryota; kingdom Metazoa; phylum Arthropoda; class Insecta; order Lepidoptera; family Lycaenidae; genus Cyclargus; species Cyclargus thomasi. The sequence goes on along the minus strand of JAOTAV010000016.1, from coordinate 1,286,543 downwards.
TTAACTTATGTGTACAAAAAACAGTTTCAGCTAGGTTTTTCTGTTAAGTTGTGTCTTATCTGTATTTTTGAAAGAGTGAGGACGGTACTAAAAGATTTAAATTTGTTTCGATAGTAATATATGTAACACATATCTGATAATATGAATATTGAATAAAGAGCAAAATAATATTGTAAAATTGTTAAATATTCAATGAGGAGTAAAAATTATATAGTTCTTAAAAAAATCTAAGTTTTGCAAATCTGAAAGACTTTTTTTTTAAAAATCACCTCTTCTGTAAAATTAAGGAAACAATTCGTCGCTTTTATCATCCTAAGCACCGAGCCTACAGTTACAGTATTGTTTGCGGCGCAAGTATCAAGAGGGTTCGTTTCTGAGGGAGGCTATTGTAGCATGTTTTTATACCCAAAAATTTTAAGTCAGTAGGCGCTCGCACTCAGAGCGGCTTGAACGTTTTTATTATTATTAATATATATTTATATTTCGTTTTAATTTACAAGTTTTCCATCGTTCATAATTTTTTAAATATTTTTATACCGTTTTATACAAAACAAAGTGTTTATAGATAGTAATGGTTAACTAATCGGAGCTGCCTCGGCGGTTTGACAGTTCGCGGATTCCAAATTTAAATTTGACGTTTGTAACAACATGGCGGATGTGTCTGTCGGTGTGTCTGGCGGGTTCGTCGACCTCTAGGATGCTCCACTACCAGCTCACCTGACGCGGCCCGTACCCGTAAGTATGATTAGGACTAAGGGCTAAGGACTCTACGAACACGCGTTACTTCCCAGTTTCTGATGGACGGCCAGTGGTTAGCGGTTGTATAATTTTTATTGTGGGGTTCAGTAGTGGCCGATAGTGGTATTGATTTTTCCCTCATGCTGTTAAATTTCATTTATTTGGGGGAGCGACCGGTGACGTGCGAGCGATAACCAATTGGCTACATTTCGTTTTGTTCTTCGACTCGAAGGTCAGCTATTTCCGACGTAGACCGAGCCCTATAAGGCTATGGTACTTGTTTACTATCTAGACTAGGTCTAGACTAAATTTATGGCATTTAATATTAGTAGTAATAACGCTCAAAATTTATTATATAAAATAAGTATATATAAGGGTTTCCCTTCCTGACAATTTAACTCCAGAACGCACGAAGCGATTTCCACGGTTATGCATTCGTTGGAAAGGTCTCGCACTCCATGAGGTTGGTAGCAAAAAAAAGCAAAAAAAAATTCAAAAGAAAAGTTACCACACGGACGGAATCGCGGGCAACAGCTAGTTCATTAATAAATTTTTACTCGGCACAAGTTGTGGGTAAATCTTAGGCGCTGCACTTAACTTCATTGTGATTTTAGAAGTTTAAACTTATCTGAGTAGATCGCTAGAAGATATATACAGCGTTAGCGCAGTTTGCATACACCGTACATTTTACAAAGACCGTACATTTTCCGTAAGTTTTCAAAATTTCTACTTTAATATATAAGAACTAATTCGGTCTTACCACATAATATCTAATACACATTATTTTTTGGAAAAACACATACAGATGGCAAATTGAATATAACAATTTCAATTCCTTTGCTTTCAAGTCCTTTTATTTGCATCTACCCTCTAGCATATGGATATAGACAATCGTTATTATAGTACCTTGGTTCCTGTATTTTAATGCCATAATAAACTTTTATCCAACCTGGGTCCTGCCAGAAATCAAATTTCCATAAACATCGAACAAACGTCAGACATTTTGTGAAATTTACCAAAGAACGAATCTACACATTTCGGGTGCATTTGACATTTTATGAGTATACCGTTTGAAGTTATACTGTTCGGAGACTGCATCGCTACAATATGGAAACTGTATTGATATTAAGATGTACGGACACACCGTTTACCGAATTTTAAGTTTTTTCTTTGACGCAGAAATGCACAAAAACGCAAATAATGCAGATTTCTCTTACTGCTTTCCTTATTCTTTGGAATTTTTTCAAGCCTTAGTTTATACAAAAAATCGGGAGAAATAAAAATGTTATTTATCTGCTTCTTCTACTTATGTCTTCAACAATTATCGTATGCAATTTGACCAAGTACCCCGGGTCATAAACCCACGTAACATAAATTAGTCCAATCATCGTGGGATTTGCGGTGATGTTTACGACGGTGTGGCCAAGTACCAAGTATGAATCCCTTTGACACCGTTTTATTTACCTATTAGACTAGACTTAAGGTTACAGTATATTGCCGGGTTGCGTCGGGGCGGAGTGGAGCGCAGACAAACGAATGCGTGCTCAGCATAATGTATTTTTTGTCGGGTCGCATATTGACGACAAATGCAGTACGTGCATCATGAGAATTATAAAGTTCTATATGTCTTTATAATTAACTAGTGCCCTCGCTTCGCAAAATTCATTCACATTCACAAATAATAAACAATCGCGTTAAAATGCAATCATTTTTTTTTGGCAATTAGTTGGTTAACGGTACAGCACATGGTAGAGCCATCTAGTGGACGGCACAAGCATCAACACCTACTTTAAAATTAAAATTAATTAAAGTACATCTCACAGTGGACCAAATTAATCTAAACCATTATGAAATCCCCTTCAATATGTCAATACCTATAAAATATTTTACCAAAATCGGTCCAGTCGTTTGGGAGGAATACAGTAACAAACACATGCACCTACCTACCACACCCAAATGATGAAAAATGCAAACGTCACATTACGCGTGTGCCGGTGCAAACCAATTCGCTGGTTTTATTAACGGGGCAACAGCCTCCATTATATACTGATAGCGGACAGGGCAGGCTGCATCGTACGGACGGATATCTCTTTTCTATGATATTAAGGGAGCAAACGAGCAGACGGGTTACCTGATGGAAAGCAACTGCCGTCGCCCATAGACAATCGTAACATCAGAAGAGTCGCAAATGCGTTGCCAGCTTTTGTAAGGGAATAGGGATAGGGGGATAGGGAAGTTGGGCCACTGGTAAACTCACTCACTGGACGGAACACAATGTCGTTTCACGACAGTTTTCTGTGAGGTCGTGGCATCACTCCGGTCAAGCCGGCCAATTCGTGCCGAAGCATGGTCCTCCCACGGCATTGAGCATCCGCAATATGCACTTAAGATCGAAAAATGTCTCATTGGTACATGCTTCCACCGGGGTTCGAACCTGCAGACTCTCGAATGCGAACCAAAGGTCTTACCCACTAGGCTACGAACGCTCTAAATCTGCGGTGTAATAATGCGAGCCGTGCGGTCCGACACAGTGTGCGTTTATAAAATTGTAGTCGATTTTGCGCTGTGCCCCGACTCGGTAAAGGCTGCCATGTTCGGAGTCTAAAGTGTACAGTATTTTTTAATGAGGCATTTAAATGAACACGCAGCCTTGATCTAAGAATTTTAACTAGAATTTTAGGCATAGTATTTTCAGGTAATTTATATCATATTATTTTTAATATATTATATTCATTAATTATAACATGTATCTTAATGTACCTAACTTACTGACCTTATGAGGAGTAAGTAGAAAATTACAAAATAATATTATTAATTATTTTTGTAAAGTTGCGGGTAATTAAGACTTTAGGGTCTATAGTGTGTGCTCATCCTTAAATACCTGCGTAGCAGACAGCGGTCTAGGATTGTATAGTCTGTTCAAAATAACTTGGCACGGACTTTCATACAATTTTTGTCATTTCATATGAAGTTTTTGAGATTACATTTTTCAGCAGAGAGTATACGTTAACAGCTGATTTATCTTGCATGGGATTGGGGGAATGGACAGATTGGACAGGCTAGACTATGGAAATACCATGGATTCACAGGAAACCAGCATAACACCCTATCCTTTTTCTCTTTCCCGTAGAATAGGATACCTTCATATAAAACGTCGGCAACGCATTTCCGACTTTTCTGATGTCACAAGTGTTCAGCAGCTATTTCCATCGGGTGACCTGTCTACTCGTTTGCCCCCAATATTCATAAAAAAATATATTTAACGTGCACTACACACCTCTTCACATTTTGGTTACACTTTTTTATATTGACAAATTGATAAAGTAGAATCGTCCTTAACTGACTTCCAAAAAGAAGGAAATTTCTTTATCCGAATGCTTATAATATATACGTTCTTTTGTATCGGAAATACTGTTCCTATAAAATTAATAATTCTTTAGGTTACTAGACCACTCATTTTGCTAGCCGTATAAATAGCCCACCCTACTTCCTACTACTTTTGCTAGCCGGTTAAAAATATGTAGCTATCACTGATACGGAGTTAATCCGGGCTCGTAAAGCGGCCTGACCTTGGTAGTAGCCTGATTAACTAATAGATCAAGCCCCAGCTCAGTCGCTGGTCAAGATACATGTTTATTGCCACATCATCCAGGTTTATGAAGTAGAAAATGCTATTTGATATCGCCTGAGAACTTTACTGAAGTCTGAAAGTCACTTTGGAGACTAGGTCATAAATTAGTACCTGCTTAGTGAAAAAATTAAAAACTCAAACTGAAAACAGACAGATAGACATATCTTAGTAACAGGGTCCCGTATTTACCCTTTGATTACGGAACCCTAACAAAACTAAATTTAAGCGAGAAATTTGAAATATTCAGGTGCTTTTCATTTTTAGATGTAAAACTGTAAATTTGTGATATCACAATAGGGGGGAGGGCTCAGAAATGTAACATTACACACAAAAAAATTCATCATAATCGGTACAGTCGTTTGGGACGAATACACAAACACATAGCTATATATTATATTAAGATTAGTATAGATTTTATATACTCTTCGGGTTTAATAATGTCGAGGGCGTTATCTTCACTGATGTCACTGCGCAGTCAAATGACCTTAAAAATTTACACATGTGGATCACATATTGATGTTTCATGTCATCAGACAGCTACTTTATGGATGATTACTACATCGGAATTCAAAGACAGAATGTTGAAGTTAAAAAATTTTATCCTAGACAACTTTATTTACTGGTAGCACTGATCATTATATAAATACGCTGGACCGACGACAAGCCATGGTAAGGTAATATGATTTGCGCCATTTTGGCGCTGATGGCAGTGGTGGCCGGTAAAGGAACTAATGATAGTTGGGACAATGAGATAAAATATATTGATAAAAATGTATTATGTAGCTTAATTAAAATATTATGATGCGATCGTAGACGGGGTTTTAGGTAGGTAAGGTTTCTTTTGAAAATAATAATAATATATCTGAATTAATTTATCATTATTAATTACTCACCTTCATATAAGTTTTATCGACAGAAAACTTTCAGCACTATTAAATGTCATTGTTTTCATTCTACGTTAAGTGGCCATTTGCAATTTACGTCAACTTTAGTTATTTTCCCGACCAGGCGGGGCGCTTCAAATCGTATCGTATTAATCGTAATCAGTAAAGAGCTGTCATTTCAAAGGATATCGTCAGTCCAGCGTATTTATATAAAAGAGGTCAGTGACTGGTAGGATGAACGCATATCTATCAGAACTGAAAGTCAAGTCTTTTCTTCACTGAATTTGACAGCGCACGATGCGGATGAATCGGACAATTCGACGCAAGCAAGTGTGCGAGGTTTCATGACATTTCATATATCGAATTCTAAAATTCGTGTACTTCGCGTCTTCGCCGCGTTCGGAAAATAAATTTATGAAATTCTGAATTGATGTTTTAAATTATAATGGAACTTTCATTTAAGGGGCTGGTTACCGCTTTGAAAGTAATAAAATATATTAAACATACGTATTTGATGCTATTTCTAATTCACGAAAAGCACCATATTATAGGAATTAATAACTATTTGATAATTTTTAGTTTTGTTTTAGTATTTTTAGTTGGTATTAATTTTTTCGCTTATTTCTTTTTTTTTTTGTACTTCATGACGTCTTTTTTAAATTACATTTAATTTTTTTTTAATGTTAGTTATATATTTTTTAAACTTATTTGTTCCAATTAAATGCTCTTACAGGACAAATCATTTCCACGTGACTTGCCTTGTTATTAATTATAAATAATTTGCAGTCAATAAGTTTCCGTA
>JAOTAV010000016.1:1268835-1280388 GCA_026546445.1 Cyclargus thomasi | reverse complement strand
GAATATTGCGTGTATAAATAATCCATAACTATAATATTAAATTTATATTAAGTTTTTTTCCTCTCCTGTAAAATTGAGATTTTGTAGACAGTATTTGGTTCTTAACCGTCCATACAATTAAAGGCGTAAGATAAATTCTATGACTCATATGACCCCTTGTAATTTAAATATATCTGGCTACACAGAACTCTACATTTTTTTTAATCATTTTCCGGTCTCCATTTTGAAATAGATTGAAAAGTTTTCACATTGATTCAACGTATACAAGTATTTAGATTTAGTTTATTATTACATATCTAGCGAAGTACTATCAAAGAAATACACAGCCAAAATGCGAATCTAAGTTGGTCGCGTTATGTCAAACCCAGAGGAATCGCGGCTAGCATGGAATCGACATATTACAACCAAATGACTCCATCAACCGACTCATTACCAATTCCTTCGACAGTACAAACGATATTCTATGGGATGAGGGATGTACCCGAACATTTGCTGATGTAACATAAAAACATACATTCGAATTAATAACCCCGTTTCGAAAGTCGTTTCAAAACTTTTACCTTCTATCTCCCGGCTCCCCCTTGGTATATCTATAGATGTTTTACAATCTTATATATCAAAATTTATCTTCCGTACGCTCGCATCGGTAAGGAAAAGTGGATTAAATGAAACGAGTTTTATAACGGAATAGGAGAATAAATGTATTTTGCTAATATTAAAGCTATTAATAGATAAGGACAATAGCGAATATGCGTATAAAGCTAAAAGGATATTATGATATTGGACTGAAAGACGTTTTTGTCATTCTGTATGACTAAAACTTTGAGAAATGAGAAAGCTATTAGCGATTTAAGTTTTTTACCCATCACTTTTTCATAAAACGTAATTTAGTATGAACTTTGTATGCAGTTTCAATAAGCTGTATACAAAGTTCATAATCAATATCGGATCTCACTTTCAGACTGACTATTTTAAAGGCTTGTAAGTTGAAACTTTGTTTTTTTTTTAATTTCGTCCAAAAACTTATCGGACTGCATAGTTTTTAAACAGCGATAGATTTTTTTTTAACGAATATTGAAAACCGCCCAAGTGCAAATTCAGCTCGCCCACAAAAGGTTCCGTACCATATCAGAGCAAACATAGCTAAAATGGTGTTTTTTCTATGAGAGTATTTAATTATTAACTGTATTATAATTTCATTATTGATTAGTAAAGTATAAATAAAACTAAGGATTTTCAAGGAATTTCAAATGCTCAACTATTATTGGCATCGAGCAAGAAATAGCAAAAAAATCAAGTTTGTTCATTGAGTGCCCCCTAATTCTTAATGAATTAGGGGGCTCTCAATGAACAAAGTTGATTTTTTTTATTTTATTTTTATTATTTGTTGTTATAGCGGCAATAGATACACATGATCTGTGATAGTTTCAACTTTGTAGCTATTACGGTTCATGAGATACAGACGGACGGACGGACAGACAGACAGACAGACAGACAGACAGACAGGTAGATAGACGGACAGACCACGAAGTCTTAATAAAAGCGTCCCGTTTTTACTCTGGGTACGGTACCCCAAAAACCACGCACATTCCCTATTGTCATAACAACTATAAATAGTGAAAAAAACCTCTAAAAATTAGACGGCTATTATTCTCCACACACCACAACTTTTAAAGAGGCTCGACCGATTTATATGAAACATGTGTAGGAACAATCTTACATAGATCCACTTTGATACAAAAAACTAAATTGAAATCGTATCATTAGTTTTTTAACTATGATGTCATGTCTGTGACGCATAGCCTATGTGAGTTTATTATAATGTCTAAAGTGATTTGTGAAATCGGAACCATATTTTTTGAGTTTATGAGTAACAAACGTACAAAAATACTTTTAATAAACACGTATTAAAAGTATTATGAATTTAAGTTATTCTTTCTTTATTATGCCTGATCTGATAGTAAAGATTATCGTATAATGACCCATAAAATACCTGTGTTATGCTTGTAATATGCTCCTAAGTAGAATTGCTTATGTATGATCCATAATACATAATACATATTATGTTTTACGACTCCTAATACCATTTTATGATAATATATATGTTTAGTACTTGGTGGTGACTAGATTTCTTAATAGGAAACACAAATTCTGCCTCTATCGCTATTTTAATTTAATTCTAGAACTGCAATAAGAAGTTAAAGAAAAAAAAACCGACTTCGAAATTGTAACATCGGAGAAATTCAAAAAGAGCCAGTTCACCAATCAGCGACCAACTTACTAGGATCCACATTCTGTATCTGTTTCAACTTCTCTGATAGTACACACTTGTACGTAAGAGTATTCCATCTTAGACCGGTAACTTGCAACTCTTCAGACGTTGCGACCGTCCATGGGAAATAGTATTTGCTTTCCATCAGGTAAGCCGTTTGCTCGTTAATAAAAAAAATAACCGTGAGAAGCAAACATTTGTCTCTGCTCGCAATTAAACCGTGTCTAATAATGTTGATAAACAGAATTCGTGTTCTTTTTAGCAAATTGTATTTTTATTAGCACATTTCATGTTATCATTTTGGCTCGCCTCTGCGTCTACAGGCCCGAGGAAATTTCACTGCGAACTACAAAATAACGGAGCTCCCATACTGATAGCGTCGTGCGGTTTGCTGTTTGATTTTTATAATGTTTGGTCATAAGTTCATCGACATAAAATATAATTGTAAGTAATCAGATGTGCTTCTATTACGTTGACTCCCACAACTTTTAAAAGCCATAACAGATTTTCATCAAACTTATTTAAGTCTCATTAAATAAAAAAAATATATTTGAAACCGATTCATTCTTTCAAGATTTATGATGCTGACATACAAATACACATTAAAGTTATACCAGCCTTCTCATTGCGTTTGAGGATAAAAATATAGGAAATTGTTTTCGTTTACCTGCTATTTTACGCCAATAATCCCACACACTCTGGAAAATTTGCTATGGAGATAATCGGAATCTTAAGTAAACTGGGGGGCTATTATGACCTCTTATTTCCAGCCAGTTTAAAGAAAAACATACTGGCCAGTCAGCAGTCACGAGACACTAAACCGACTTCTGCATTGGAACTTGGGTGGCATTTTCGTGTTATGACAACATCATCTGACATTAGACACGATGTTCTTGCATCAAATACTGTCGTTCTAAGCTAGTCAGTTGTATACGTAAAAAGAACAAGTCAATTGTTGGCCATATATTGAATTGTCTGGAACCATGCAAGTTTCGTAAACGGTCATAATAGCCCCCCCGGATAGTGTTTTAGCCTAAATTGTATAAAGCCGGTATCATATGTTTATGTCAATTTATTGCCTGAAAAGAAGTATTTATCATTTAGTACTACATAATTTTCTTAAGCCTATAAACATGGCCACCACCTTCTAGATAACTATATAGATATTCAAATCGATGCCAGCATCCAGTATCTGACGATCATCTGTGAGCGTAACCGGCAGCACATTTTTTGAATTTCTGATCAGAAAAATGCGGGGACGCCAGTCAGATACCATATTGAAAGCTATCAAAATTTTTCAAAAGTATGCGGGGCTCACAACAAAATATATGAAGTGCGTTCCAGCAGAGCGTTCGAATTTTTCCTATCAGAAATTCGGATAAAGTGCAGCCGGGCTGAATTAGCAGGTCAAAAAAGACAGCTTTCGCGATACATATTTCGTTAAGTTCGACCGCACACTATCCGAATTTCTAATAAGATATTTTTTAACCGAATTTCTAATAAGATATTTTTTAAAAATGAAAATAAGAAAAAAATTCGGACGCCTGTTTTTTGTAGACAACGAATTTATGGAAATGACCTTATGTCATTTCCACTTGTCAGTTCGTAACGCCTATGTCATCTCCATGCATTTTGTTTGGCAGTTCTATTTTAAAGAAGCGAAAACGTTTAGCTCCTGGCTAAGCCCCCAGTAATTGAATCAGAAACTGCTACAAAATAATTTTATTTAACTCACAATTGACTTGAAGTTCTAACTTCGTTTTATAATACGCGTGTGGGCCTTAAAATCCGCAGCGTTCGGCGCGGCCACTGTGAAGCGGCAGGTCGGGGTGAGCGTTGTATCTGTCGCCCCTGTCCATCCGTCTTGTCTCGTCCCCGCAATTTATTTGTCGGCGGTCTGACGGACGGACGATTTCAACTCTACAACACTGTAAATCGCTTACGGAAAACCGAAACAACTAGGGTGTGACCAATGGAAAATACTACAATAATTTTGATGAAACTGGATTACAAATGTTCTAAGGATTGGACCGTAATAGCGTAAACAGCCAGAAGCTTACAGCAAATTAGTTTCATAAATCGTAATTCAGTTTCTATATAATCGTCGAGGTTTGTTGTCCGTTATTCGAGACGATCATCGTGCAATTAGCGTCTTCATAATCGTCCATAGTACTTTGTCAACTCGTCGATCAAAAGCGAATATAAGCGATTATCGGCCGACAGAGGCCTGTATGTCCTCTTTTTTCCTCAGTCGGGTTACCCGATGGAAAGTAACTGCCGTCGCCCATGGACACTAGTAGCATCCGAAGAGTTGCAAGTGCGTTGCCGGCCTTTATGAGGGAATAGGGAATAGGGATAGGGGGATTAGGGAATTTGAGCCACCGGTAAACTCACTCACTGAACGAAACACAGCACAATGCCGTTTCAGGCCAGTTTTCTGTGAGGCCGTGGTAAAACTCTGGTGGAGCCGGCCCATTGGTGCCGAAGCATGTCTCTCTAAGTCATGATAATCGTGTTCACCTCTCATCATCTGTATTCGCCGATTTCATGAGGCCACAATATGTTGTGGCCTCTCATCGGCAAAATCATAAGCAAAAGCGATTCTAATAAGTTCGAAATTCTAATACGAATTATTATTCACAATTCATCGTAAGTTGGCACAAACCTCATATAAATGTTAAAATTTTTATAAAATTCCGTGTCAAGTTATTTTTACCAGACTAAAGGCATTCACTCCAGGTTGTTTTACTTTAAAAATTTCACGCCGTATTGGGTCGATGTAAGTTTCAATACAAACACCGAGGGCTATTAGGGGCTCGCCTGACTGCCCTATATAACTAAATGTCAAATCAAATGTCAAACGAACAATAATGCCGCCAAAGTTTAATGAAATTTCAAAATTCGAACTATTTGTCCTTGATGTGGATGAGTACCAATTCAGAAAAAAATATAGTAATTTATGCAAAGATTTTGAATTATTAGGGGTTGCCGACAGACATATAAAAAAAAATCTCATTTTTTTTTGAGTTTTTGTTTAAATTATGTTCAAGATTTTTAAAAAAGTATTTAAATGAAAATCGCTGTAATATTGCAAACGCCGAAATTAAAAAGTTATTTAGCGACCATATAGAGTAGCATAAAACATATTTAAAATCCAATTATAAACAACTAAAAATTGATAATTTTATCTTCCCTTTCAAATAGGATGATAATTAAGAAATCTTTCTTTAGAACAGCATCAACCAGTGCTCAGGTCAGTAATTTTACGAGGCTCAAATCGTAAAGATTATACAGATAGACTCCCCTAGCTCCGGGGTGCACACATTATAATATATTGATCTATTACAATCATGTTCTATATAAAATGGTTATGAGCCTCAATACTTCGTAATATTATGGTCTTTAGTATTATTCATATAAAACGTTTTGTTTATATGTGTACAAAGAAATTTTAAACTATGCACTAAACGCACTTTTGACTATTTAATTATGATGACAGCGCGATAAGATTTCTTGTTTATAACAAAGTTATGAAATACAAATATTCCAAATAATCCTCTGGAATGTTTTCAGAATAGGGACATATCTTTTACATTTAAACTTTAAGATGAAGTAAACGTGTATATACGGAACTCTACATTTTCCCGCTACCATTTTTTTATTATGAGTAATAGCACAGAATAAGTAATAGTACACGTAATAACTATAACAACTATAAAAAATATTAACGCGAAAATGTAGTTTCTAACTATTCATTATATTTTTTTTTATTATTAATCTAGATTTCAAACTTCTTAATCTTACAAAGTCTTAATTAGTTCCGAATGTTAATTCCATTATTGAGAATATCGGACTTTTCTAGCGCTGAGTTTGATATATGCGTGGACTTGCTCGGCGAATCTTACCCTAATGAAAGAGATAACAACACTGGCCGTCCCACTCGACCTTTCAATTTTCGGCCGGCGTTTCTTATTTAGTTTCGCGCAAATTATCTCCAATTCTTCATATTATTAAACATCCAGGGAGGAACTAGCCCCCCCGGGGGGCGCAGGGGGTAATGACGGAGCGGTCAACGCCCCCACCCCCACGTCCGGCTCACTTGTTCTTGTAAAATTTTTCCCCGATCTTTATTTTCTGTAGACGTATATAATTAGGCGGGTGTGTGTGTGTGTGCGTGCGCGCGTGTGCGGGCGCGCGTATGTGTGGGTCCAGTTATTAGTTTTCTTGCGAGTTTCGGCTGGATGTTTTTGTTGGATTTCGATAATTTCGCGACATGTATGAGGGTGGAAAAAATCAATATGTGGAAATGGTTTCAATGCCCAAAGATAATTATTGCCCGCGCCGCCAAAATAATTACAGAAACTGAGGATTTTGTGAGCGTTGATTATTCTTCCGTTTAATATAGAGGACCTACATTTCATTATAGTTTGATGTTTTATTTTATACAGAATAATTATGTGAAAGTGGAAAACGAAGCGTGCCTCAGGGCTCAACGTCGGGGCCGCTCATATTTAATATGTTTTTGAGCGGCTTCCCGTTTTGAAGTTGAATAACTCAATTATTTGAAAGACGTCATACATAAGGATCTTATCATAATAATTAATTTCCGAGTTCCCGAAACTTCTGAAGAAAACCTAGAAGATAAAAATATATTCTGTACATAAAAAACTTAACATTTATTATCGAGAGGCCTTGAGCTATCGCCGGTTTCGAGGCACTATAAAATTAAAACTTTACATATAATAAAACGGTGTATAGGCTGGAGTCATGAATTTTTATGGCACCTTAAAGGTCTCGGCTAACCATAGACGATTATATTACTGCTCGTTCTGAATTTTTGTCGGTTTTTTCAGCGCTTTCTATTACACGTTGCATTAGAGTTTTATTTGTCAAAGTATAGAAATACTATACTTTCATACCATAAAAAGTTGCATTAATTTATAGTTTATAACTATTAACTACCGAGGAAAATTTAAATATAATCCTTTCATTCGTTTTTTATGAAACACAAGCATTTCGCCTTTACAAATATTAGTTTCACATGCTTTGAAGACATAAGTGGAAGAAGCGAATAACTAATATTTGACAACCTTCGAGTCAATACTCGTATTTGCTATAAAATTATGATAAATCCTGTTATTTAGCGATTTCATTATCTTGCTTGTCTATCAAGGTATACATTAAAACTACATTATTTTAATTTGAAATCATTTATCGGTCTCAAAAGTCTATTTACCCAAAAATCCAGCAGTTTTTAAAATCTTAGCTACCCGCTTCTTCCACATATTTTTTACGTCTTCATTTATGCCAGTTTGTATTGTAATGACTCCTCTTCGTAATCGACGATTATACGCAAGCACGATTGTGCAGAGGTTATACTAGGGTCTGCTCGCCGATCGTTGTCCATGATCGCCTTTTGACTGGTTGACAAAGTGCTACGAACGATTGCGTGGATTTTAGCGATCAGTTGATCACTGATCAACGATCATCTTTGATTACATAAATTTATGACAGGCAATAAATAAAATAAAAATTAGAGGTAAATAATAATTAATATCTATTTTTTAATAGAAACTATTACACGAGTTCCAAATTTATTATTTTTTAATGATATTTAGGGGATAAGCGAGCAAACGGGCTACCTGATGGAAAGCAACTGCCGTCGCCCATGGACACTCGTGATATTCGAAATCGCCGAGGTCGGGATATACCAGTAATGTTAATACAGTGTTAATGCGGACAATGTCGCAGGCATAAATTGTTTGAAAATTATATTAAATATCATAAATTCTTAAAAATTAAATGATTATATTATAAGACCCCTCGGAAACACAGAAAGACTTGATTTATTATCTCATTTGGCACGACGAAGTTATATCTAATCGGACAAAAATGGAATTGGTCTTTGAGTTTAACACTCAGAAAAATTAATCTTATTGGAAAATGACACTAATATTATTAATGCGAAAGTGTGTTTGTCTGTCTGTTACATGTACGGTTTCTACGAACGACGAACGCATGAAAAACAATGACATCATCGTTTTTAATGCGTTCGTCCAGCTCCTCCTCATCTAGTAGTCATTTAGTGACGTCTCCTTCGTAATTAAAAGGTAATTTGAAAATGTACAGGTCCAAAATCATGCAGCCTGCAGATAGTTATTCTAAAACTGTTTCATATCAGTTAGAGCTACCCAACTAAAGCCACCTGTCTACTCGACAGTTCTAACATTACGATTAGGGCATCGAAACCCGGGCCAAATTTTCAAAAACCGGGATTTTCGGGTTTTTGCTAAAACAACACCCGGGTACCCGGGCGTTACGATTTTTTTCGTTTTTTCCTAATTCAAAATTAACAGGTCTATACTATTTTTATATCGTTTTCTGCAACTCCAGTTCTAAGTGTAAAAGAATGAGAAAATAAAAAAAGCTTAAATAAAAAACTTTCTTTAATCACATTTATTTATCGTCTTTGCTCAAAATATTTATTTTTTCACAATTTTAACAAACCGTTTAAATGCTCAATTTAATAATAATAATCAGATATAAAAAATAGGTCAACTAAGAAAAAAATGAACAATACTTTAAAATTTTAAATATTTTGAAATAAAAAAAAATAGTTTAAAAAAGTTTTGACTGGCAAAAAACTCTTATTAACTAAAAATTTCTTAAAAGAAAGCTCGAAATAGTTTCGAAAAGGTTTTTCAGTTCTCAGACCAGGGTTTTTCGAGATGCCCAATACCTGGGTTTTCCCGGGTTTTCGAGTTTCGGGTAAACCCGGTCTCGATGCCCTAATTAGGATTCTGTCGAGGAACTACCTTCTAACATGACCATTTTAAAACTCCTTTCATATTTCATTGACTGCAAACTTCGATCAAATATACAGTGCAAATGAGTTTGCGAAACTCTTACTTGCACTTGACCTCTATGGCTTGGTTGGTAAACTCGTTGCACTTCAGGGGGTCGCGGGTTCGAATCCAGCCGACGGAGCAATAAGTTTTCAATGTTTCTGGGTGTTTGATGTGTGTTAAATATGTGTATCATATAATAAAATCTTATACATGTGTATAAAAGTTATTAAATATATTTCCGTTGTCTAGTTCCTGCAACACAAGTCCTTCTGGTACTAACTACGGGGCCAGGCTGACGTGGTGTGAAGCATCTATAGATATTATTATTTTGTAATTTTTCTGTACCATTACAAACATAAGTATATTACACAAGTAAAATAGGTACCTATATGGTTGCGTATTGAAAAAAAAAGGTTGTTTCATGCATAAGAGTCAATACTGAAACTGTGGAGCAACTTAGACCTACACCAAACGGTTTGTAATTTTGAAAGTGTGCTGACGCAGAATTTAACCAAAATCGGGCAAACCGTTGACTGGAATTACAATAAAATAATATTATGACTAATATAAATAATGAATAATATTCCTGTATTACGTATTTAACCTTCCTAGCTATAAGGATAAAGGTTTACGCATTTACCATAAATGCGTAAAACTGACGTAGGTTGCCTAGAAACTATGATAAAACAAAATATTATTGACATTCTAATTCTAATAAGAAGAGAATAAAATCCTTGAAGTCTAATCAGAATTAATAAATACTAAATTTAAGTAAAATAAAGTCTTAAAAACTCCATATAAAATGCCAAAATTTGTATGAAATTCCGTGCCATTCTATTTGAACAGACTAAAGCTATTACTATTCTTGATACACGGCCTGGAGACAGACAGACGGACAGACATCGAATTCTTAGTAATACATGTTTCCATTTTCACGCTTTGGGCCGTAAAACTCAGAACTAACTCTCGCATCTCAGAAATTGCTTATTAATACCTATATGGTTTTCAGTCTTGCCGATTAATACCTATATGGTTTTCAGTAATATATTGTGCTGGGTATAACCATAGAGAAATGCCTTAACTTAATATTTAGTATTTATTTTATTAAAATCGGTTAAGAAATGACTAAGGTAGAATAAATATAGTCAAGAGCTCCGATTTGTAGCGCTAGTCATATTAAATAGGGTGCAGCTTAAGTTGGACGTAGGTTTTTCGTCACCTGGCAGGGACTTGTGCTGGTCAAAACCGCCTGTCATTTTACCTACGTCCTTTTAGTAGCTCAGACAAACACATATGCAAATTTCAAACTTACAGCAACAAGTTTTTTTTTTCATGTTTTTCGACATTTTCAAGAACACATTGGTTGAGGATGTGCAGGACTAAGAAGTAGTAGGTGTTATTGACTGTGCTTAGTATGTTGTGATTTATGAACATAAAATTTTTTATTCCATATTCAAATCGGCCAGTAGCTCTCCAGCGTAAAGTAACTTCAGTACATGGGCTAGAGGGGTAAGTTTAATCTCTTGTAACTATGTTTAAACGTTAAGCACATTCCCAAAAAATAAATAGATATATACATAGAACGATCTTCATTCTGTCATTACTGGTGAGGACTTTTTCCTTAAGCTTGTAGTTAATCAGAAAAAAATTCCATGGACATCGATTTTTTCTATAAAGATGGAATAACTACGAAATTAACTGGTTAAGTTAAACGATTTTTTTACAATACAATATAAGTAACTCTTTAATCCCTAAGGAGGAATTCTTATTTCTTTGTAATTTTTTTATTTTATTTTTTTTCTATTAGCGGGAGGGGAGGTTCGAAACTCCGAATGTACGGTTAAGGCTGTTTGCGCATATATACCTCTTAAAGTAGGGTTGTCTTTAACTTCTTTTTTCTTGATTTCAACAAATTCAAATTCAATCATTTATTTCAGACCGTTAATGCATATCCATACAGAGAAAAGATTACAATATTACTTACATTACATACAATTTAATACAATATTAAAATAACGATATCGAATTCGAATAAAGTCTAGGGCTCGTTTATATTGCAACGTGAAAAGGCTATGACATTTTAAATGAACCTAAATAAAAACGTAGTAGGCACAAGATTCTAAATTTAAATGCTGGTCGCGAGTGTCCATAGGTGGCGGCAGTTGCTTTCTATAAAGCAACCCGTCTGCTCGGTTACCCCCTAAATATCATAAAAAAGGAATAGATTGATTAGCATTCCGATTTTGAAAAGACACACATCGTAGCAATAGAGAATATGCATGATTTTGTATTCTTTGTTTAAATAAATCTATCGTTATTGAAAAACGACATAGTCCAATTATTTGTTTGATAACATTGAAAACAACAAAGTTATAGGCCTTTAAAGTAGTCAGTTAGAAAGAGAGATCCGATATTGATTGTGACGTCAAAGTC
>JAOTAV010000016.1:1252791-1268735 GCA_026546445.1 Cyclargus thomasi | reverse complement strand
ATCTAGATTTAACAAGTACTTAAAATACTGGCTAAGAAATCTTGGAAGCCCTTCTAAGTTAAGCTTATATTTTGGTAAAGCCCCATACATTACCATCTGTGAAAACTTTGCTTCCTTACTGAATATATACTTAATTACTTTACTTATTTACTTATCCATACTAATATTATGAAGGGGAAAGTGTGTATTTGTCCTTTCTTCACGCTCTAAAAGCAAACAAATAACTTGATTTTTGGCATAGACTTAGTTGACAGAATGGTGAGTAACATTCACAGCAGCAACAGTTACACATGGTTTTAAAAAAACATCACGTTTGTGAAAAAATTGCATTTTCACCTATTTACGATTTCCAAAACAGCTACTTATTTAATATATTACAGTTAAATAAAAATATTATTATTATTCGTTCCTGATTGTGTCAGTTACAGCCAAATACTAAAAGTTGATATCTCATTGGCACTATAAAAATAGTAATCTGAGAGCTAATAGCAAATTTTAAGTAGGTATTTGAGGCAAGCTGAAACCTTGTCATATTATAAGTCTGATATTACACCCCAAATCGGCACTGCAGACCTGGCTGATGAGAAGCGCGGCTTACCTTACATTTTACCTAAAGTAAAAAAATATATCTGAGGCAATATATAGAAAATTGATAAGTCAGATGATTTAGTGAGGATTTTAGCAATGCCAGGCGCGTTCAAAAATAATATGCGAAAATTGCTGGCAAACAATAAAAAATGTACTTGAGATTTGAGGCAACTTTAAATTTTTCATACAGGATTTTTCAACACTTAGATTCCGAAATATATTTTTTTGGAAAAAAAACTTTGCTTTTTAGTTCACTAGCCAGGTCTGTAGCTCCGTATAGGGCAGGGTTTCAGCATGCCTCAAATACCAACTCAAAAGTTTCTACCAGCTCTCGGTTTACATACAATACCAGCAACATGAGTAAGTTCATATTCTATCAAAGTGTCACCCAAAGCTCTTTTTTTGTGCATTCAGACCTATAATTAGAAAATTTAAGGACATAGTATCATATATCATATATCTAGTTTATATAACCCATCGTAGTTGGAGTATGTTTTCAATTTTAGCTTATCGTACATTATCTTTAAAACCGGCGCGGGACGGAGATAATAAAAAATATATTTTGGAGAAAATCAATACGCGCCTGTCCTTCATATTTGTTCTGTTGACGGGACATGTGATTTATTACATTATTACATTCCGTATTTCCGTGCAATTACGTTTCTTTATTATTTTGACTAATGTAATATAGGTATTCAGTTATTAAATATAAATAATTGATAAAATGTTTTATTATATTTAAAGAAAAATACTTATTTACTACTAAATTAATTTTAAGGTTATTAAGTATGATCACGAGAGTTTTGGTGGGGATTTCAGAGACTGACGTTTGTGTGTTTTGTATTGTTTGTTAAATTTGTGTTATTTCGGTGTTTAATGTGTGATAATAGTAGAATATCTTAATAAACGTTCGTTGTCATGCACAAATGTGGACAAGTGATACAACTTCAAGAAACGTTCTATTTTGTGGTCTCCAAAACTCTATCCGAGGTTTTAGTAAAACTCCTACCGCTTTACTAAATGGACTGACTTGACTCTGACTGTATTGACGTTTTATCTGTACTCTGACTAGATTTTAGACATGACGAAATTTATGTAACGTTGCTAAAAATTATTGGAACAAGAAGATTGGTTTCCCGCTTTTACTTGACACTGGTCATGGTTATAGCCGAAGCGCCATATAACTAAATAAATAAGTATGGTCACAGAGGAATGGTATGATTTAGAAAGTATATTGTAGAGTCTCTACGCGTCTACGCGCACAGCCTTAGAGGCGCTGTAGGTCGTAGCAGAAAACAGTGCACAGATTGTTTTTTTTTAATAAAATTAGGGGCAAATGGGCAGAAAACTGGCGTGAAACGGCATTGTGCTGTGTTTCGTTCAGTGACTGAGTTTACCGGTGTGGCCCAACTTCCCTATTCCCTCATAGAAGCCCGCAACGCACTTGCGACTTGGATGTTACGAGTGTACACTGGCGACGGCAGTTGCTTTCCGTCAACCCGTCTGCTCGCTTGCCCCCTAAATATCATAAAAAAATGCTTGCTAATACCTTGTGAAGTTACGAAAGATGTCAACTAGGAGGAATATACCATGTAACAATAGTGGTCACTGGAAACTTTGTACCAAATATATTTAAAACTCACCAAAAACCGAACTAAAATAAAAAAAAATCTCAAATTATTATTTGAAAGCTGTGAAATGGTAAAATTATTAAGTCCGATCAAACCCTTCACAACTCGAAATGCCAATAATGATTATCACCTGGGGTATGTCAGGCCCCGCTGATTAAAAAGTAAAAAACAAGCGCGAGGTAAAATTATAGCTTGCTGTCGGAGGGTTATGACGTTTACACGAAAAGTGACATTAAGGACATAGTTCCGTTTTTATGGCGGTTGTGGTGAAGTAATTGAAAATTATTAGGTTTTGGGGTTCAGTACTTCGATCAAATATTAATAAGATGCCCCCTCAAAATTGAATTTTTAAATTAAATAAAAATGAAGCGTATCGAAAATAAAACTTAGCTTAACGAGTTAAAGCTCACAATCGTATAAAAGTTAAAATCGCGATCTCGGAGTGAATAGGAGCAGAATAGCGCTTAAGCGGGGTTTTTTCCGGTGTCAAGTTTTTGAGACGGCAACTGTGAATCTTTATAATATTTGATCAAAGGTTCTGTACCAATAGCAACTACCGACTAAGTGACCCCAACTCTCACTTAAACGGTTTTTTAGCTAAGTCAGCATGAGATATTTTGCAACATTGCCATAATATATCATACTTATCGTTTTTCCTTTATTCGTCAATTAAAATGTTGGGAACATGTTATTTCCAAGTTTGGTTAGGACAATGCAGGCTGATCACCTGATTGTCTGATAAGTAAGATGATCTATGCGTCGGATAGGTATGTAGAAAGTCAGTCCTGCGCCTGAGCTCTCGACTGTCGTATCGTTCATTCGTCCCATTGGGTTATGAGGGTAAGAGAGAGTGATCTAGTGTACTGCGCATTCACCTGGGCACTAGAAATTTCTCCAGCGTAACAGGCCTGGTTTCAATGAAACCGGCCACCGTCACCGAAACCGGTGTGGGAGTTAGAATTATTATAGTCTAGGTCATAAAGTAGCATTTATCCGGGGAAAATAATCTCGTTCTTGGTTGACGGTTTTGGTGGGTTCAAATAAAATTGAGCCTTGTAATCTGAACATCAAAGTTGAAATTCGTAAGCACGTTCGGAAACAGGTGACGTTTAGAACTTTATACAACTATGTTTAGTCAGCTTTAACACTTTAAGTTAAATTTCAAAAATGTATTTAAAATTTTGTTGTACTATACTATTCGTAAATTGTGTACGAACCGTACATTTTTAAAGAGTGAAATCCACCCTAGTACTACATAGCAAATTAAAAAAAATGATTTTGTAGTTTAAGAGTAAAGAGGTCTGTCTTTTCGCATTTAACAGTCGTCGTTTAACAAAATCAAAAACAAAAAAAACTAAAAACTATAACAAATTTGGTTTTATTGCAAGGTTCACCTATTTAATCTATATTGATGACCACAAGTTACAATCGTCATAACACGTGTCCATTCATTGTTATTTAAATTCAATTTATCAAAAAAAAATCAATCAACACCCGCCTCACAGAGTGCGCTGTTCTGCACCTGGCGCGGGTGGACACTAATATGACTGACACCAGCGACTAATAAACTTATGGAGTCGCTTGCGGTTATTTCATTGTAAAACGTATGAGTTTTATGAAATCTTAAGATCCAGGTCAGATTTAGGTTAACATAGATGTAAAAAATATATACAGAGCTGATCTTGTGCCTTCGTTTTCCTGTCCGTTTTATCTGCTTATATTAAAGTTTACAAAGGTTTTTTTTTGTGATGAACTGTATTAAACTACGAAAGACTTATATTTGTATATTTTGGTTTTTTACAGTTCATCACAAAAAAATTTTTTAAAACTTTAATATAATATTTTAAAGTTTACAAATATAATTTGTATATTGATATACAAATGATGTGATATAATATTATTTTTTACCTGTAATTCTTTTATCAAACAACACACACACACACACGTTAACCTTTGCACAAAAAAAATCGCGCGGCTCCATGCCTCTTAGTCCTCGGCGCCCGCATGTCATCCCGCAGGCCATTATAAAACGTCGGCAATCGTCCCCCCTTCCCCCTACCTCCCCCCCCCCGCGTAATACCCCTTCGATATTTCAACTTAACGACTGCGTAAAATATAACAGACTTATACGTCATACTTACGCAATGGGTTAAGTTAAGATGACTCCCGGTATCATAAGTTGGCAAACTTATAAAAGAGATAGAGATGGCATTTTGGTAGAGGCAAAAATAAAGGGCGAAAGTGCTTCTGATTGGGGCCATTTTGAAATTTGTATTAATGTTGTTTTTTGTGTTGTATACGTGTTAACTCCTTGGTGTTATGTAATTCTGTTTTATGTTTCGTGTCTATAGAGCTTTCGCCTCATCTATACGGTGGCGGTCATTAGCCCTCTGTATAAAAAATGTCATTTCTATACAAACCGCGATTGACAACAAAGTCTTATGCTCTCACTTTGTTGTTGTCAATCACGGTTGGTATAGAAATGTAATTTTTTGACAGAGGGTCGGTAACCGCTACCGCCTAGACTAAGCAAAAACACTATAATGGTGTAAAACATTTTATATTTTAGATAATTGAAAAGAACATGAATTTGTTTACAAGGTCTCTAATAATAAATTTTATGATCCTAAAATTAAGTTGATTTTTCATTTAAACTTAAGAAATAAATTTTCTTAACGTGAGACCAAAAAATCCAAGTTTTTATTGCCTTAATAATTAAACGTTTATTAATTAAACGAAATCGTTATGTGACAGAAAATGTATAGAGCTAATGTTAATCAAAATAAATGTACGGAATCCTTCATTATTAACTGTGCGACTTCCTTGAAATGGCCTTCTATAGGTTAAGAGCTCGCGGCTTAAAAATTTCATTACACACACGACATTATAAAAACCGCGTAGGTGTGTCATATTACCCCCAATTTACTCACATCTTCATGTTAATATGAAATGAATTGCCTAAACGTTTTCAAAACTAATTAAACTTGTTTACCGAAGTTAATATCAAAAGTTTCAGCGAAAAAAAAAATACGGCTAATGAAAAATGGCGCTAAGCTCGAGGCCTATTTATACCGAATACGCCAATAAAGTTTTCGCGTGTTTTTCGTTATAAAATATTTTTTCGAAGAAGCCCCGACTCGAATTTATTACACAATAATTCATAATTGTGAGAGCGAGAGGGGCAAGCGAGCGGGACGGGGAGAGAGCTAGACAGAGACGGCTGCTCGCGTCAGAGAGGGACGGAAATGTTTACAGTGAACGCGCCCTTTTGATAGTGTTTCCAAATTTTAGGAAAGTGCGCCGTATTGTTTGATGTAAAGGCGGGGTTACATGTAGACGAGTTTTATTGCATATTTCAGTAATAATAAGATATATAAAGTAAATATAAAGTAAAGTAAGTAATAATAATAAGATATCATTTTTCAGTAATATTATCACTTGCCGTGTTTGAAACTGTGATGTCTATATCTTTCAGGATAGTTAGATCAAATTGCTCATGGTGTGCATACTGCAAATCAAATTTCAAGCTTAAAATCGGTCCAGTAGTTGAAGAGTCTACAGCAGAAAAACGATGTAAAACGTAATTTTTATATCTGAAGTAATTTAAAACTTTGTGCGGCTTAGTATGTATAAAAAGAATAGAAGGATTATACTTCTTAGCTGGTCTTAGTGTTCTACTAACAATCAGTGGGCACTAAGTTCTTAGTTCGGTAGTAGAGGAAAAGGAGAGACATATTGTACAAAAAATAATAATCAAAAATATCTAATATCGATACAAACACGTAATTTTTCTCAGCTACAGACTGAGCATGCAACTGCTAGTATCGACGGCATGTGAGCCCCGCACATGCACCGGCCCCCGATCTGACGCAGGGGTGCGATAGTGGGGTGATATTTCGCTATTTTCTTCAAAAAACTGCATCGCACGCGTTTTTACCTAAAACACCAGTTTTGGGCGCACGCGCACTCGGGAGCACGTGCCGAGAAAAAAAAGTTTGACCGAAAAAAATTTTAATCGTGATTGTGTGTTGAAAATCGAATGACAGATAATGTGTGTGCGTTTGGTCAGATGAAGGAGGAATTCGAACACAGAAACGAGGACGGAAGGTGAGGTGTCACTTTTGACAGATGAGACATATTTCTGAAAAATTTAAACTTTGACAGGTTTTGAAGAGTTTGTCGACTGTCAAATTTTTTGAAAGACGGTCGAGGTCATATAACTAATTTAGTCAGGTTATGTCAAACTCAGGCGGCAGATCACGACTTACATGGAAATGACATATTCCGACCGAATGACATAAGTCTCTTAACTGGGTCTCTTTCAATTTCCCTCATTATACAAATTCTCGTTAAAAATATCAATTAGCAGGTTATTCTTATTTTTTCCAAAATTTTATTAAAACATTCTAAAAACTGAATAATGTTATTAGGTTATAGTATATAGAATAAATAATATAAGGCCTTGGCAGATTTTTTGAAGTGCTGTGACATTAGGTTTTCTGAATGTTTTGTGACCATCTATGACTGATATTTTTTTAAATAAATTTTTATGATTTTGGATATATATGTAATGATGATTGGATACTCAGTTCTTACACTAGTTAAGTTTATCTTTACAGCTGTACATCTTCATTTATAGATGGTGTTAGTAGTCCAATAATATTTAAAAATTTTATTTATAACATTAATGCTAATCTAAAACTCTTATATTTTTTCCGTAAAGTATACCACAAACATATACTGTCAGTGAGATAAAGAAGGCTCGCTTCGCTCGTCCAATAAGAATCTATTCATAGACGTTACTTTTACTTTCACGGATCAGTAACTTTTTCAGTAACTAAAGCTTATTTATTTATTTGTAAAGTGGATGTTCCACATCGATTACATTTTTTGCTCAAAACTAAAATAACTGCAGTTGACACTTATATAATGTACACGACAGTTACGGTGTAAAATAATTAAATTATTAATTATACTTTGATAAAATATTATAAACTTTAACAAATTTGAAAAAAAACAGTCACATATCTATTTTTAAAATACAGAATATTTATAACATCGAGATCTTTTACAATATTAACCTTATTTTATTCAGAAAATAATTTCTTTCTTCAGTTTAAAAAAAAAATAAAGATAAAAAAGCTATATATATGTACTTGTATACTACCAAAAATGATGTATACGATGCTAAGAATCAACTATTTAAATAAAGATATAAAGGTCACTTAAAGGTCGACCTCAACTGAAATAATTTTAAATTCGACGAGGGTTAGTAACCCTTATTGGTTAAGGGTCAATTTTTACGCGTGAAATCCCCATAAAAAGATAATAAAAGTTTAATATTTGAAATGTGATTATAGCCACATTTTCCAATCGTAAAAAGTTGAAATGGTGATTGTAATTGTATTAATAACTATAATTATGTCTTATGCATTATATTGTAATTATATTAACGTTTTAAAGATAATTATAACTCTCGGGCTAAGGCCCGGTTTACATTTAATCAAGTACAGTAGCGAGTTAAGAAAATGTTCAGCTAAATTGAAAAGTAGCGAGTTAAGAAAATTGTCAAACGTCGCCTACGTTTGACAGTTAAGTTATCATAAGTTGCTGGTTCGATAGCAAGATGGTTCGATAAGTCACCATAAATTGCCTAGCCACTGCCTAAAAACTCATTAAATTTAATTTTAATAAACTAAATTGAATAGAAACTAAAAAGATAATGCAATATTATGATATTAAATGTACTAAACTCAGGCGTCTACACGCTAGTGAGTTAAGTTGGCGGGGTGCGGGAGACGCGAGTGGAGGGCATTCCAGCCAACTTAATGGACAACTTACAACGTAACTCGATTTTATTGTTAACGTTAAAAAATCGACCAAGTTCGAGTCGAACTCACGCACCCGGGTTCTGTACCGTGCCAAAGTGTAATAAAAATATCACGTTTGTTGTATAGAGTCCCCTCTGAAACATTAAGTTTTTTATATTAATTTAGGTCGCTTAAACAGCAACCACTTAAGGTTTACATTGTTGAATTAAATCATAGTCGTCAATTAACTCGTTCCTAGATGCCTAGAAAAACTCGACTAGACGTCGAATTCTTAGCGATAGAGTTCCGTTTCACAATTTGATTAAGGAACTCTAAAAACGAAAAGCATCGGGAAATTTTAAATTGAAATTAGACGGTCATTATTCGCGTTCAGATTTTTTGTCTGAAGTATTGTGGATGTGAAAGGTCAGCCTGCTTTTAATATAATTGAAAAAATGCAAATTTTTCACAATACCGAGAAGAAGCATTGTAAATTTAAAAATTATTCCGTCGGTGAGCGCCCCGCGTGTAGGGGAGAAATGCGAGGGACGATTTTTTCATTTTAAAATTGTTTTATTGAACTTTACATTTGAATTATTGTAGTAATGGAAACGGATGAAAAGAGCTTATTTTTACTAGACTTCTTACTTTACTAGAAGTACATGAAATTGTACTTAAACGTGAAACTATAGTCGAGTAGGAGGATAAAATAATCTGAAATAAATTGAACAACATTAATTTCATATTTTCAATCCTCTTCCTGGAATTATAAAATTAGCGAAAGCGCTTCAGCTGTTCCCGAGATTTAGTGAGACGGACAAAATTTAAAATTCACATAAAATTTATTGTAATTTATATAGAATATGAACCGGTATAATTCTACACAAACAAAGGTGCCAGCCAGTGCGTGGAACACTTCTATGGAGGCTTGTTTTAGGTCGATACTTGATATTTTATACTTAAGTCTAGGTATAGGTACTCGGTCTAGCTTGGTAACAAACTTACTAACGTTTGTCACGACAATCACCTATTACGTATGAATATCATATGAATGCCATAACATTACGACTAATAGAAATTTTAATGATTTCTCGTGAGGATATAAAGCACAAGAAAATTAAGCTAAGTGTTTATTTTATGCGTCATAGATGCGAAACTCAAAGTGTCCGTTGGGTTATTCCAGATGCGGCGGTGACGCGATGTCAGTGGCGCCGGCAGTGAAGCGCGAGCATGAGTGCGGGGGGGTGGTGAGCGGCGCGGCGGGGGGCGGCGGCGTCGGGGCCGGGGGGGAAGAGGGCGGCGGCAGCCCCGGCCGCAAGCGCCGCAAGCAAGCTGCACCGGCGCGCGCGCACCCGCACCCGCCCATTGACCTGCACGCCAAGATGGCCGACATCTACAAGAGCGCGCTGGCCTTCGGCGAGCTCGCCCTGCCCACCTTCGATCCACTCGCCGCCTTCCGCCTGCTCCCCCGGCACGACCCCCCGCGCATCTTCAACCCCGAGGCCTACTGCGACCTCTGCTGCAAGGAGTTCTGCAACAAGTACTTCCTGAAGACCCACCGGGCCAACAAGCACGGCATCTACGACGGCGATCAACAACAGCCTCAGCAGCAGCAGCACCCGGGGATCCCTCCGCCGCCAGCCACGCCACCGCGCCGCTCCTCCGACGAGGAGTCCGGCGGCACTCCCCGCCGTCTGTCCCCGGACTCGGCGCGGCGCGCACGCGACGCCGCCTTTCAGCCGGACGTTCTGCGCCGGCTCGGCGTCACCAACCCCGAAGCGTTCTGTGAGATCTGCTGCAAGGAGTACTGCAACAAGTACTTCCTGAGAACCCACCGGGAGCGGCGTCACGGCGTCCCGGCGATGCGCTCCCCGGAGCGACTCCCGGAGCCATCGCCCGTCCCGGCGACACCACCCTCGGCCCCGCCGCGATCCATCACGCCTCCGGAGCCGACGCCACCCCTCTCGCTGCCGCCCGCCCTAACCTACGACGACGACCGCCCGCAGGTAAAGCGGGAGCATGAGGAGCGGGACGACTTCGAGGCGGCGCTGCGGGACGGCCAGACGAGCCCGCTCAACTTGATAATGGAGGAACGCGCCGCCGGCTCCCCGGGCTCCGCCAGCGAGGAGCTCCGCAAGCTGCAGACGATGATATCCCAGCTGAACGAGCTGGCCGCCGAGCGTCTTGCCGAGGAACCGACGGAGGCGCCGCGGCCGCAGTCCGACTCGCCGCCGCAGCCCGACGACCGCCGCTCTTCCGGGGGCGCCGCCGGCTCCAGCTTCTGCGAGATCTGCAACAAGGAGCTGTGCAATAAGTACTTCATGCGAACGCATATGCAGCGCATGCACGGTATCTCGCTGGAGAGCGGGACGCAGCTCGGCGGCGTGACGTGCGATATCTGCCACAAGGAGCTGTGCAGCAAGTACTTCCTGCGCGTGCACAAGCACAACACGCACGGCATCCCCGCGCCGCCCGCGCCTGCCACCGCCGCGCCCGCCGAGACGTGTCCGCTGTGCGCGCGTCGGTTCCGCGGGCCGCGCGCGCTGCGAGCGCACCTGCTGGCCGAGCACGCACCGCCCGCACGCCCGCCACCGCCGCCGCCCGCACCCCCGCGCCCTCTCGACCTGCTCGCGCGCGACAAGCCCTACGCCTGCTCCTACTGCCCCTTCACCACCGACGTGCTCGCCTTCCTGTTCGCGCACGAGCGCGCGCACGTGCAGCGTGCCGCCGAGCAGGCCGAGCTCGCGGAGGGCGAGGGCGAGAGCGGCGCGGAGGCGAGCGAGGCGGGGGAGGGGGAGGGCGAGGCGGACGGCGACGCGTACTCGTGTTCGCGATGCGAGTTCCGAGCGGAGAGCTTCGCGGCGCTGGAGGCGCACGTACGAGCGGCACACGGCGGCGCGGGCGCGTTGCTGGCTGTGCCGCGTGCTCCGCGGGCGCCGCTGACGATGCAGCCGTTCGTGCTGGAGGAGGCGGGCGGGGCGCTGAGCCTGCTTCCGGCGCTGGTGTTCCTGCCGGTGCGGCGCCGCGCCACACGCCGCGCGACCGTCACGCTGACGCTGACGCCGGCCTAGCCGGGCGGCGGGCCCGCTCGCCCGGCGCCGATCGCCGAAACTGACTACATGTAACGCTGTGTGCCTTCGAGCGATCGCCGATGCGTCGTCGCGATCGTTCCCGAGGAGCCGCGGCCGCGCCGAGGCCACACCGCGCGGCCACCGCCCTCCCGGTTTTTGACAGAGTCTAACTTCGTATATTGAGAATTATATTCACGGGTGATATATGAAACGTTGCCGCTTATGAATCGGTTTATTTACGGTCTCCTCGACGTCGGGTCGGGCCGAGACGCGGCCGCCGCGTCGAGTTCGTACGGGGGAAGAATTACACCCTAGGTTAGCTACTATTATATAAACGATACGTATTGGTGGGTGAGCGCGGACTCACGCTAGCGTCGTAGTATCCGGTGCGATGTTGATCACTGGGCGCCGGGAACCGCTCTACCTCACATTAGGTTTTATAAGCTGTTATTGTATAAATATATTTTGGAGTTAAACTACACGGAGTACAAATCTAGTCGTATCGAGTGCGCGCCGTCGGCGGGTGTCGTCCAGGCGGTCTAGGGGAAGCACAAATACGTACGATGGGCAGTGATCAACATTTGACGTAACGTTAGGTATAGGTAGACGGGCCCGGCCTGCGGGTTTTGTTGTATAACACAGTCATTACGGGTCTTGTTTTAGGGGCCTCCCGCGCAGCGCGGGGCTCCGTCGTAGGGCCGGGCCTTCACTTTTTATATTTCTTTGTACGTATTTTTAAATTTAAAGTGTTACATTGAGGGATTCCCTGCGTCTTTCGCTTATGGGTAGAAATATTTTACTGTTGAAGCTCGAGAATAGTACAAAAGAGAGAGTACAAACATCGTAAGAGATACGTAAATAGTTCATAAATAGCTTTAAATCACTTTAAATAGCTTATGGAAGACAGACGTTACATATTATAAATATGAGTGAAATGTAAAAGTTGATAAAACTGTACGAGGTGGGAGCAAGCGAGCGAGGAGTTCGCGCCGGCCGCAAAAGTGCTCTAACGCGCAATTTTTACATTTTTATACTTTTAATTATTAAAGTAAGCAGTAAAAGTACAAACATAGATGTTAGAATTTTTGCCACTATGTTATGTTGTTGGAAATTACGATAGGTAGTCAGAAATAAAAATATAACTTTAAATATTATAAGCGAGAGATGCAGGGGCGACCTGTGAGTTATTATATTGAATCTAATTTGAAGACAGATTTATTTAAATTAATTATTCGGTAGATCATTGTGGGAGTTAGCTTGTACAAACCATGCAGCTTCTAATAAAAGTTCCTATATATGTATGTAAGTTGTAATTTAACACGAGAGGTCGCTCGCGGCTCGGCTTCGCACGGAACGCACTGCCCGTTTATTGTATGAGGGTCCGGGTAGTCAAAACAAAAAAATATAGACATTACACGATTTAATAAAAAATATTACGATTATTTACCAAAGTCTGGCCACCGATAATGTTCCTAAACGAGTTCCTGATGATGCGAGTTCCTGATGTAAGCAGCGGTCATCTTCCTAGTCGTCTTCCTGCCACCCTCCGTCCGGAGCCGAGCCGCGGGCGCGCGATACAACAAATTATATTAATAAAGTTTTAAATAAGAACAAAAATGTACGCGTGGTAGCGACCGCTCTGCCGCCGGCCTGTTAAGGCGTGCGTTCGGAACCATTTGTTAGAGAGAAGCGCAATTTTTATTGTTACTGGGGCCGGCGGGCGATCGGTCGTGAATGTATGTAGTTAAATTTGTGTTCCGAGTTGATTTCACGGCGTCGTACCCGCAGTACTTAGGCAGATAACGTAGCGTAATTCAGTACAAGGGCCGGCAATACAGCGGAGAGCGGTGATACATTATACAGTACAAATTAATTATAAGTATAGATAACAGGCGTCACTACATCAGTTAGACATAGGCCACGCGGGTACTTCGCCTGCCAACTGCTACAGTCGCACTCGCCACTTTGTCTCGTCGGGTTTTTCGACTAGAAGAGTTATAATGTTTAAAATAGTCGTTAAACTAGACGAGATGGTACTTTTTTAGAGTTTTATTCTCTACCGATACAAATATATGAGTTTTGTATCATTTGATTTCTCGAAATCATAGAAACAATTGTCTAGTCATAGTTTTTTTAAATAACCTTTTTGATTCTATGCAAATACGAAACAAAAATCATTCAATTGAAAAAGATTTAAAGCATAAATATCTCTCATCTCATTACATAAGTACCTGTTTATCCTATACTACCTCTATATAACATTCCATTGTGTAATCAGGGTATTTAAAGTTTTGTAATATAATAAGGCCTTTAGCACAAAATCTGTACGTCACGACGGTTTTTTTGTTTTTTAGAAATAAAAAAAAAAATATTTTAATGTTTTCTATTTTAAACATTATGTAACATACATTAATATATTAAAAATATTTTATCAATTTTTACACTTTTAACAATATTTTATTTCTTATAAAATGTGCATCGATGCGTCATTATGTCCAAACTGTGAGTTTCCAAGTTACTGCTTTTTTGCGCTAGAGGCCTGCTTCTAGTCTGATGTTATTTTAAGTTTGTAGTGCGACTGTATTTAATGATTGTCATCATTTTTCTAAATATTTATAAATAGCTGTGTTATTTCTAGTCAAATTATTTCAAATGTTTAATTTTACCAAGTGGATGTCGACTGAATAAAATCTAAATTTCTAATGAACGCGTGGAAATAATATAAAACGGTTTACTTACAAAATATATTTATATAACATTAAAATAGTTTTAATACTAATTGTTGGCGTCCACTTTTGGTAAGGAATATTTTAAAAGATAAAGAGAATTATATTCGGCTTCAAGGGGAAGCCAAATTTTTGTGCTGGGGCATCGCTTACTGTCCGACATGTTCCGATTTCAAGTTTCCTTTTTTTCAGCCAGTATGATGTTTATTCATTATTTCTATTACGACTTCTCCTTATTTTGAAATGTGTAAAATATATTAGGTCTCACCACTTACTAATAAAGCTCCAGTAATGTTTCTAACCGACGAAGTATCTGCCAGATTAATACACCATAATCGTTCATTACCAGGTAGTTTATCTGCTAGATAATTTTATCAGAAACTCATAGAAAAAAATGTATTACT
The DNA here is from genome assembly GCA_026546445.1 of Cyclargus thomasi. NCBI lineage: Eukaryota > Metazoa > Arthropoda > Insecta > Lepidoptera > Lycaenidae > Cyclargus > Cyclargus thomasi. Next base: position 1,254,505 of record JAOTAV010000016.1, on the reverse strand, counting down.
GTATCTGTCACATGAGTTCTGGATAGCCGGCATTGTATTGTTATTTTTATTTTCATTTTATTATCAGTTTATTAAACTTGATTTTGGATTTTTTCATGGCTGTGATTACGATGTTCAAAGTCGTGACTTGCGATCACTAATTAGAATCCTAACTATTATTTTAATCTTAAAAGGGGGTACGTTTTTGAATAATAAAATTAAACTACACTTAAAATTTGTAAAATAAAACTACACTAAAAAATAGTAAGAAAATGTCGCTGTTAAATGTTAAAGTTGATACAATTTATTGAGTCGACATTTTCTGATCATTTTCAGAATTGGTCTTATTATATATTTTTTAACATGTTGCGTACTCTGCTGGCTAATAATATTTATTATAACTATATATTAAAATATAATTCTTATAAAACAGCTCAGGGTAGTCTGCACTTACATTCATATTTTTTTTTAAATATGCAAATACCTAAATATTGGGATTTGTGAGTCGACTCTCACGTGAGAGAAGTTAACGACTTTTTTTAAATTTTCAAAAAGGAGGAGGTCTCGATTCGACCGTATAATTTAGGTTCGTCTTTTCGTCATAAAAATATATAACATATAGTTTGATGTAGTAAGCGATGTCACAGTTGGTATATGTTCCTAGATCCGTCTGTTGGTTATTTGTTCTCCATAACTACGAATCATTTCTACCGTATTCAATAAATTAAATATACAAATATATTCATGTTCTTTACTTTATCACCTGCCCTTATGACCATAATGTGAAAAGGCATGATATCTCGTAAAGCGTAGGTAGGGTGACTTCAGTAGGTCTACCATGAGTTTGAGTAATAGTTATTGTCGATACTCGATAGCAACTATGTAAATTTTTAGTATGGCAATTTTAGTTCCACAAGTGACCGCTAGAGGCGCTGTGAAGTTTTGCCATACTGAAAATTTACTTTTGTCATCGAGGATCGACCAATAACATTGCTTCAAACTCTTAGTAAAGCCACTGTTTGCGGTATGTTAAGGCCATGAAGTTTTTTTTTTAATATTAGAGTCTTCCATCTGTGGTTGCTATCACAAGTTAAAACAGTATCTCATGTACTGTTGTGGATCTAAGTAAGTTGGTCGTGTTATGTCGAAACTAGCCGATAAATCACGACTTTTACAGAATTGAAGACATAAGTGGAAGAAGCGGGTAGCTAACATTTTCATTTAAAGTGTCCATTTACACAAATACTGACGGCTTTTTGCGTAATCCATTAACTTTGGGATTAGAAAAATGAATTAAAATTAAAATAATTTTGATTTGATGTGTAGCTATATGGATAGACAAGCTAGATAATGAAATCGCTAAATTACAAGATTGATTAAAAAAATTTCATGGTAAAAAATGTGCATTTTCACGAATGTGGTAAAATATTTGTTTTCCGCTTCTTCCACTTACGTCTTCAATTGACATTGACTTAAACACCTTAATCTCCTCTTCGAAATCGGCTATCACTGACTATGACACGTGAGCACGATTGTATAGACTATAGAGGTACTACACTATAGTAAAAAAGAGGGAGCCATAATATAATATAGACGACATACATAATTTAGACGACCTCTGTGGCGCAGTGGTTGAGCTATGGTAACTCACGCCAGGTGTCGCGGGTTCGAATCCCGCCGACGGAACAAAAAGTTTTTCAATGTTCCTGGGTCATGGATGTATATTAAATATGTG
>JAOTAV010000016.1:1215153-1252691 GCA_026546445.1 Cyclargus thomasi | reverse complement strand
CTTACGCCATGAACTGAGGGTGCAATTTGGAGTGCATCAAGGTCGTGTTTGACATCAAGGTTTGTCAAACACGACCAGTTATAACATTAATATCTAAAATGCATCTTCAGTTCATGGCGTAAGTTGGCGATGTTTGTTCACGCCGTAAAAATCAAAGTGTTTTTTAAATTATATTATTCTTTTTTCCATTAATCAATCGCATGTTAAACTTCATGTGTAGTTAAAAAACTCCATTTTCACGTCAATTCTGTTTTCATTTGGTTATTATATTTACTAAGTTGAAAAAATGAGGTCGTATTATATAAAAAAAATTATGTTTAAAAATAATGTTTAGAAGATGGAATATAAACCTTTAGCACAAGCAGTAACGAACGACATTAATAAACTGTTGACTTTGTACTTGAAGTTATTAAAAAATATGTAATCTACATTAGACTGACATATTAAAATTAGAGTAATTAAAAAAGAGCTTTACATATTAAAATTTGAGAAAGGTCTGACCCTATTTTAACCTCGCCTCTAGGAGCTACACGTGGAAAAGTTATTAAAACAAAACTCCAGACCTTTGTAATTCTTTAAGAGAATAATTTAAACGTTTGTATAAAGCGAGCGGGAAAATATGAATAGTTTATTTGCCTGAGGAGACTGGGCACAAATGTTCCGAGTACACGTTTCCAGCATTTTCATTTTAATCTCAAATACAATTGTATATTTTTGATTTTAGGCCCGTTTATATTTTTAACCGACTTTTCAAATAAGGCTTTTAAAATACGTTTGGCTCTGGGTAATTTTCATCACTGTTTACATGCGACGTAGAACCGATTTTCAAAATGTATTCTTTGTTGTATACAATATTATTCGCCGCCAGTATCTTAGCCCACAGCCTCCGATTTAGAGTTAGTTTTTTATCTCTAGTATATTATATTTTTTTATTTTAGTTGTTTATAATTTATAATAGTTTATAGTTTGTAATAGTTTTTAATAATATTACAATTTGTAAATGTTGTTTTTGTACCAATATAGTTACTAATTATATGTATTTGTACCATATCATTCCAATTTGGTACCAAATGTTCATGAAAGTGGTGACCTGCAACACTAATTAGGTCACTTCGCAATATTGCCAAAAGCATTTAGTAATTTTTTCTTGCAAATAACTAATAATTGCGTTAAACAGTTTGATTTCACAATTTTATTTTAAAGTAACTTTCATCTAAACTATTCGATTTTTTAACAAAATGTACTAAAACAAATTGCAGAGCAATTCCTTTGCGATATTTTATCTTTTTAGGTCCCCTGCAGGTCTCTATAAATCGGGACATGTAAGCTGATACCGACTTCAAAATAACGCAGATTGTGTAGAAAAATCGGTTGAGGTTTAACCGAATCCCGAAGAGACACTATAAAAAGAATGAATATTATAACTTTTTAATTTGTTTTTTGTTACTTTTTATGGGTTTATTCACTCGAAATGTTAAGCTCAACATAAAATATGTATTATATTTCCGGTGTCTGAAAGTTTATGGCTTTCCGAAGCAATAGACTGTTTTTCGCTTAAAACCTGTGGTATTTTAGTGTACGTCTACCCTTATTCTGTCGACACCATATCTTACGTAACCATACGCTATACGTCCATATTTGTATAAAGAGTTGTATAATTTCGTGTAAATTTCAGTACTAGCCGCCCTGCGGTATAATCCGTGGTTTATAGGGGTAAATAATTTGTATAATATTTTCGCTTGGTAAAAAGTAGGCTATGTTATCCAGGATATCAGCTGGCCTCATGCCAAATTTGATCGAAATCAATCCAGTCGTTTTAGTGTGAAAAGTAATAAACATATATTATAATATAAGTGTGAATGACCTCATCTTTTGGTCTCTTGTCACTGCCGGAGTGCCAGCTATACTGGAGCCCTCCGGTTTGGCGCGCGACGATGGCAAGAGCGGCGCAAATATGAAAACCTCAGCGGAGATCTCATGTTTGAGCCATTTGGGATGGAAACCCTAGGCATAGGCATTTGGGGTCCGGGAGCACTAAGCTCTTTAGAGAGATATCTAAAAAGCTTATCGAAGTCACACGAGACCCCAGAGCCGGGAGCTACCTGGCACAACGGATAGCAATTGCTATCCAACGGGGCAATGCTATTAGTTTGCTTGGTAATCTGCCAGTTGGGGACGATTTCGAATAGGTTTTCTTTTTATAGTTTTTATGCCTTTATTTTATGTTTGTATATTTTACTTTGTAATGTTTAGTCGAAAATTTAATGTATTATAATTGTAATTTGTATGTAAATAAATTATCAGTATGACGTATGATGATGGTAAGATGTTCTAAATTTAAGTTTCATTGCAGTGGTGCCTCCTGGCGGGCTCGCTGGGGGCCGGCCATCGGTGCGGGGGAAGCCGGAAGTACCGCGGGGCTCCACCGCCGGTCTTCCTGGTAAGATATATACTATTACAGATTTTTAGTAAGGTCCTAAATATACAGGGTGCAACAAAAGTAAGTGATAATTCTTTAGAATGTGTAACCGTAAAAACGGACGTACCGTTATATAGAGTTTTCATACCCATTTTAGACTATTATTCCTTACTTTTGTTGCATCCTGTATTACGTAATGTACTATAACACAATTCGTTTATTTTAAACAGGCATTAACGTTCTTTTAGTTACTTGATCCAATCTAAAAAATGGTAAATTACAAAATAGTGTTCTCATAATCTATCAAATCAACGTAAAGCTCTAAAGAAACTCGAGAAAATGTTAATTTTTTTGTTGTATAAGAATTGGATATTAAATATAATGAAATTATTTTGAACATAATAATTGATTTCGCTGTTTAATATAAAATTATTTGTAATGAGAAAGGAACGAAGCCACTTTTTAAAGCATGCTATGCTCATCAAATCAAAGAAAACTGGCGTGAAACGGCAACGGGCGTGACTTTACTGGAGGCCCAACTTTCTACCTCATTCTGTATCCCTAATCCCGTAAATGAATAAATAGAGAATAGCTTTTATTTCATTAAAAGGCTGGCAAACCACTCGCAACGCTTTCCATCAGATGACCCATCTCCTCGCTTGTCCCCTAGTTTCACAAAAAAGATATCCATTTAACTAAAACTAATGAAACTACAGGGGCGAGTCCACTAACAACCGGACCGGTGTCGGCGCCTCCACACCCGGCGACACGGCAACGAGAACAAACCGCCCTCGCGCCGCCGCAGCACGCGTAAGTATTGATAAAGATTGGAGAAAATGTCTATAAAATATGTCAACTGGTCATGAACATGATCCCGCCTGTTTCTGCGTAGTTGGTTAGTTCTGCGTAGGTGATTTCCCATAAAAAGACTCAGACTGCTTCTATAACTACACTTATTGTACAAGATTACAAGACAATACAAGAGACTGTGGAAAAATGGCGTCTAAAAACAGTATTGCCAACCAAGCCGTAATTATATTATTTTAATGTATGCAACTAGCCCAGTATTGCCAACCTGACTTTTTCGTTATTTATTCTGGGGCCGCTTAATTGCGTTAACACCGCCTTCTGTTCAAATTTATGGAAAGAAAGGTTTTTTAAAAAGGGAATATGCGTGAAGCGATCGAATTAGGTTGTAGAAAATCTGTTAGGTCTTCGTCTAGCCTTTGTTATTTTTTTAAACGGGCTTTGGCCCACCACATATTCCCACCACTGCATCTCCTGTGTCGCCAGGGAGCCCGAGGGACATGCTAAAGCTGCCTTGGGAATGAAATAAATTAGAAGAAGATAGGAGGAGGAAGTAATAGAATTCTCTCCCCAAACAAAGAGGACAGGAGGAGAGACAGCACAAAGTTGTTAGGATATACAGTATACATTTAAAGCTAAGATTTTAATGTGCTTTTGCGTACGACTGCAACCGACAAAAGTGACAAATAAAATGCCACTTTAACATTTTACATGGGCTTACTGGTTTCCTTTTTGCTGTACACCACTACAAAGTAGTCGGCAGAGGCGGCATGGATCGCTAGACCGATTTTAGCAGAAAATGAAACATCTAAAATCATGAAGAGGCATTTTATTTGCTATACCTATAGCCCACGGATGCGAGGCGTGTGTCGCGACGGGTGGTTATGTGGCGTACTTCTTTCATATATTTTGACGTTCGTCCGCACGAAGGACAACCCGCCTAAAGTCGATTGTACACCAACACAGTCAACCGGAAACGAGAATATTGCGGCCGGATAAAATGCCACTTTATGACATTAAAGACAAGTTTCATTTTCCTATACGCCTTTAATGACGGCGACAACATTAATGATAGAGCAATGTCGCTAAAACGTGACTTATAACCTAGTTCTCGGTTGACGGTTTTTGTGGACAAACGATGTAACGTAACGTTCTAATAATAAAAACATGATGCCTCTACATAATCGCCGATGTTGGTTGCTCGTTACTCGGTACAAATATCGTGCAAGCGTCCGCAATACTTGTCAACTCGTCGACCAAAAGCGAATATAGACGAGTATGCCCTTTACACAAATGTCTCCAAATGTCACAATTATGGAGAGGAGTCATCACACAAGCACGCCACCACCACGTGTCGCGAGCACACGTTTAACGCAGCGGAGGACCTGCAGATACGTGAATCTTGATAACATAGACATGGGGGTTATTATGACCTCTTATTCCCAGCCAAGTTCGAGCAATTTTGAGAACAGCTAGTTCGTAAACTTGCTGGAACTTGGCTAGGAATAAGAGTTCATAACAACCCTCCTGATAGATAAAGAGGATGGTAGTATAGGATACTACGCCATACAGCAGAAAAATGTTTTAAAGATAAGATCACAAAGGCTATTAAATAAATCTCGACCTTAGATTTTATCAACTATCACGTATTTACTGAAAAGATGAATCGCGCGTTCAAACAAGTAAACTCTTCAGCTTTATATTATTAGGATAGATGAGCCATTCTCGGAACATTCAGTAACCATTATTATAAAAATTCCCTTAAACAAATACTTGGATTGAATCTTACGTGTTAATTGATAATAGTGAGTTAAACACGACGTTAACATAATGATTGAGACAAGGATGTATGAACAGTTGACATATCGTTGTAGGCTGCAAAATTTACTTAGCCAATACTTTGCGTGAGTTCCGAAAAAGCCAGTATTCTAGCCAATGTTGATGACATTTTCAAACGAACACTAAATTGTACTACACGACTAGTGCAGTGTGACGTCACTGAGGTAATGACGTTGTAATACACACGGGTATATTTCAGAATAATCAATGGTTTGATGTCGATTCTAGGCGTCGCGACTACTAGCCAGTATGCTGGTTTATATTTCGGAACACACCCTATATGGGTTAAATTTTTGTAATGGGTATGAATCTTAGCTGTTTGTTATACTCATATCCATTTCGTTTCACTGAACATTGTAGAAGTTATAGAGTAGATAGACTGCTGGATTTAAATTTAATATTTTACCCACAAAGTACCTTCATTTGATATAAGGCAAGGTGTAGAATATAATTATTTAAATGCTTAAATTATATTTTTTATTGCTTTTGTTGTTAATGAAAAACTATAACTCTAAGGATCTGTTTTACTGCTTCCTGATAAAGTTTTTGATAGGGTATCCACAACTCTCTCAGATAGACAATCCGATACTTATCAGTGAGCGGTGACACAGGACACAGGCCCTTAACATTATTTATTTTATAAGCTTTATATCAAATTTTAGGTTATATTATCTTTGGATATATCTTGTTTAGTGCTAAAATAAGCTAGATTAGTATCATTACATTGACATTACCCGACATATACTAACACCAGAGATATGCCAGTTAAATGGCATACAACCTACAGACAAGGATAAACGCTACAATTTACTTTCCCACATCCTTTAAAAGAAATAAAAATACGGTTAGTTGCCGTTAGATATTAAAACCTATCGTCACTCATAATACTACAGATGACTAGATCAGAAAAAAATAAAAAAGCATTTACAAGGTAGTTAAAAACTAGATAATAACACCTTCAAAATTATCTACATAATTGATATTAAACGAAAGATGTTACCATTACTAGTTAATAATCTACTCCATAATGCCTGTCTAACCCTAATCTACACTCTGCATTTATCCTCCGGGTTAGTTATAAGATGTTACAGTTACCTACAAATATGCTTCTCTCCAGGTTAGTCACAAATTGTTGCGGTTATCGCAAGCAACCGATCTACTTCACAATACTCCTTTCCTTACCTTTACCGCGTTTATTCTTCGGGTTAGTGTGTGTCCTCGCAGTACATTTCACTCACGACTCCGCGATCGTTTAGATCGTTCTTACGCAGGACGTCGACGGGCAGTGCCAGTTCGGGGGAGGCGCCAGCCCCCTCCCCCTCGCCCAGCGGCACCAGCCACTCAGACAAGGACCAGGATCCACAGGTACAGATAGTTCAACTTAATTGTGTGCGCGGCCCTATGTGTGCGTGCGCTCGTAAATACACAACTTTCATGTGGCAGCGCCATTCAAGTAAACAAGGTTTACCCACACACAAGGCCACACGCACAGTTGAGTTGAATTTAAGATCCTATGATTTCAAAACCTTAGGTGAAAGAAAAGGGAGTCCACATTAAATATCGCCTCTGTAAACAATAGATATACAAAGTCGATATTTGAGCTATGATGTTTCCATGATTGCAATTGTTTTTAAAATAAGACATAAAGTATATGTGATTGATTGTACTGTTGGTTCATGGTGGAAATTCATGTTCATATTTAATGAAACACACTTGTCTCGCACTTTTACCACTATATTTTCTTAGATTTTAGTCCGACATTAAAATCACGAACTCTGCTGTAAAATGATTACATTAATAAAATGTTCACAATTTCATTCGCATGGACCAAGAATTTTTTTTTAATTAAATTACCCGGGCGACATTTTAAGCTTTATTATGGTTCGCTGTTTCGTTATTAAAGTTGAAGTACACATCAAATTATTAAATTAAGGTTATAATAAGCATTTTTCTCAAACAAGGAAAAACGGGAAAACAAAATATGATTTTACTCCTGCATTATTAAAATTAATTTTTACGTATAACACAAAATTACACCGTCATAACAATTTCTTTTTCTTTGAACTTGATTCTATTTCTCTACAAACGTTTGCTACTCGAGTTATAAAACAATGTTCTCACAATGTTTCATGTATTCCTAACCCTCCAAAAATATTCGAGAAAACTTACAGAACAGATCGAGGATACCGTGCCAAGGGACACGATATTTCACACTAAACTTTGCCTGGTAGCCTCTACGAAAAACTTTGCTCCGTAGCAGTAGCCTCGTAGCAACTACGAAAAACTTTGCTCCGTAGCTGCTACGAAATTCGTAGCATACTCGTAGCCTAACTTCGTACACCCGACCAAACTTCGAATCCCTCGGTTCTTTCCATACTATTTTTCATAAGGCGCTACGAATAATACCTTTTGTTTTCCTTAACAAATGAGGGCAATTTATATTAGAATTTTATGGAAAATAGGACAAACTTCCCAATTGTCAGCCTTTTATTTGGACTTCGTTTTTGATAATAGTAAATTCTAGAATATCATTTTTAAGGTATCAATGATAGGCCTGGGAATTGTCAGATTCTCCTTTTTGAATTCATTATAATATCGCAATACGCAATTACCCAAATTTATCACGTTACTAAAGACATTACGATGGCAAAATACAATAACCTCCATTTAATTAACTAAGAAATGGAGCGTCCATAAATAAATTCGGACATTTTATGGTGAGGAAAATTTTAAATTCAAATAAGAAGCTTTTTACGAGTCTTTGGGATAGATTTAAAGTAACGAGAGAAATGTGGGTCAGAACTCGCCAAAAACATTTTAAACATTTTACACATCCCCTAAAAATTTAAAGAAAATAAGCATTGTACGTAACAATTTAGATGAAAAAGATGTTTTGGAATTGAGACAAAATTTAAATAAAACAGGAGAAGATCGAGAAGTTAGAAGAGGATAAGAAGAAGCGTTTGCAGCTGTACGTATTCGTGTCGAGATGTATAGCGCATCCGTTCAACGCGAAACAACCGACAGACATGACGAGAAGGCACACCAAGCTGACACCGCACCAGCTGGAGACCATACAAGCGAGGTTCCAGGTAAATTAACTAGAAATAGTGTGAAAGCGAAATCCAGGAACTGAACAAACATTCCAATAGTCGGAATAGGTAGTTACCGATTCCAAAGATCGAGGACGTGGCTGTTAAACGTGTGTACAGAGAAGTATTCTAAAGAATGAGCTTATTTAACGCTATAAAATTGATTGAAACTAATTACGAAATAAGCAAAAGGTTAATTTTTAAGTGAATGTTTCTTTACATTATAAGTTGACATGACACAGCGTCATGAATGTTATGATTACAATTAAAGTTAGAACGGACAGTTTAGAAACCGTACAAGCGCTTAGCTGTATACAAGAAGGGATTATCAAGACAATGCTTATATTAAGTATGTGTCGAGGTGAAGTATGCTATGTAATATTGCAAAGCTGTAATAACATACCAAATAAAGATTAAGCGTTTCCTGAAAGTAAAGAATTTGCTGCAATTAAAGTCAAAACATAGTGTTATTACGAAAATTTTTAAATTAATTATTATATAAAATATCATTACCAATGATATTTTATATATCAATAAATAAAATTCTAATATTGATTGATAGACAATATAAAAAGTTGACATTTAATTCATAATTGTAAAACACTGTAGTCATGTCATGAATGTTGTTATTTTTAAATGTATTTTAAATAGATATAAGATTCAAGTATCTGATATTGCGTTCCTAGGCTTTCCTCAAAGGCGAGACCCAGATTCTAGCGGACGAAGCGTTCCAAAACGCGGTCCAGTCCTACTATGACGTGTTTCTCAAGTCGGAGAGAGTGGAGCAGATGGTGAAGGCCGGGGCCTGTTCCCATCACGACTTCCGCGAAGTGTTCAGAAACAACATCGAAAAGAGAGTCAGGTTGAAGCATTTCCTAATTCCGGTCAAATTATTTATCAAAATATTAATTTAAAACATCGATGACTTTTTTTATAATTGTTAAGTTATACTTTTTCAGTATTTGTTAATGATATAAATAACAAAGACGTCAGTGTAAATCATTGTTTTTAACATTTTCATTTTTCTCTTTCACAGTACGCATATTTAAAAAAATAAGCGGTCAAAAATATTTCCTTGAGTAAATAAAAGCTTGTATTTGATATCATTAGTGAATTCACAGGTCTTTACCCGAAATAGATGGACTTAGCAAAGAAACTGTTTTGACAACGTGGCTCGCAAAATTGGACTGCATCATGAAAGGGACAGGTGAGATACTTAAATCAAATTTGAAATTTGTTAAAGAAATAAAATCGGGAAGCCTTAAATGCGTAAAAAAACTACGTATTACTTGCAACTATTATTTTCCTGTAAAATATCGCATAGTAAAACCCTATTAAAATATACCATAACAATTTCACTTACATCAGTATACTCTTTTGTAGATTTTAACAAAAATGCATACTATTTTTACTGTTAAAACTTAAAAGAAGGTAATTTAAAATTAATTAAAGCGAAGGTGATTAGTGCGTTAAATCAATAACATCTTTTGATACACCCACAGCACTTTATCCCCAAACGATTGATCAAATGGCTTCCTGTTTTTAATTCTTTAGTATAGGCTCTAGAGAATGTTATTAAAAGGAACAGGGCCTTGTTTCATACCCCTTAAAATTCCATTCAAGTGAATACACATTGCTGAGAATTTCATGGAAAATTATTCGGCCATTTTGAAGATATTTATGAAACACGGTCAAGCATGCCGCTGTGTGTTTTAAGCGTAATATGCTTGAGTCTGCAACGCCTTTGAATGTGTGTAAAAACATCGGTGTGCTCATTAAGATTTCACTTAATACAATACCACAAGTAACTTTAATAACAAATAAATTAGGTTAAGAAGAAACTGGAGCAACATTTCATAAAAAAGAACAAAGAGGTGGTAACGCAATCATCTTAAAAGCGTAACTAATCCTCAATAAAAGTGTCTTAACAAAAATTTATAAGAGAGGCAATATGATACTAAGTAATTAACTGATAAATTAAATTATAATCGAAATATAGAATTTAGAAACTTATCGTTTTGAAATTCGCTCGCTCTTGTAGACTTAGCTATATAAGACAAGTTCTGAATTCAAATATTAATAATTATTTATATATTGGCAAAGAATCTGCTGACTGAAACTAATTCATTTGTTTACGCGTTCACCATACAAAACTTATATAACATTTAAAATAACATCACTAATAATGATATCTATATAAGAAAATTATTACATAAAGAAATTGGACTTGGACAATAGACAGCAAAAATTTATAAAATTCGATCATAAAACATATCAAGGATACAACACATGTATCTGGAACACTTTTATATGTTGTTCAATCCCCTTGCCTTAAGACGCTCCCAGGCGTATAAGAAATTGATCGCTTTCAGAATTTATGGCCCACAAAACAAGTCTTGCAAATTATAAGGAGACTTTATTACGTCCATAATATTTCTTATTCATATACAACAGCGTGACCAAAGATATTAAATTGGAAATAAAAGACGTTTAATAAGATTTTTTATTACCAAATATTCTGCGTTTATTTCTAATTAATTATTTAAAGGCAATTAAATCATGACAATTTTACTATATTAAATTCTTTAGAATTTTCATAATTTATAACTTAAGTGTCTTCATCTACATGAAGTAATTCTTCGCTTAACCTCTCGTATACTGATTGAAACTTACGTTATCAATATTTAAGTCAAGCATAAATATTTTCGTTGATTATAAAGGTATTAAACTTTTAACTTCCTATTAATTAAATCTTTTTATTTTAGCTGTTTGCGTTAATTTACATATCACTATTTTTATGCTCTCGAAGAAATTGTACGTTTTTCGTTATAAGGTATTAATTTATTATGGTTTCCATTACCGTAAGTGATAGGAAAAAGTTTTAATTAGTATACGCATTTAAACATTGTGTGTCTAATAATAAGTGTGTGTTGCTTGCATCTATCTCACTGTCTGTGTTTCTCTCCTTACACACCCCAGGGATAACAGGTATCACTCGAAACATTTTCCTTCAGACGATTCAGCTTATGTCTCGTGATATTGCTTGTTTATTTGTATGTGTATGAAGCCCACGAAAACTGTAATACAATACAGCTTCAGCTTTTACATTGACGACTTGTTCTACATAATTAACAGAATATACTGCAGACACTGTTTAAATATTAGTATGTTGCAGCTAATGCTGTTTTATTTCTATCAGTAAAATGAGTTAATATCACTATAGAATCTACTCAATATTCGTCACAAAGCGTTTTATCGCAGAAATTCCGTTCTGCGTTTGTTTTGTAGTTTGGATCCAATACTATCGATAAATCTATATCAGCATTAGTTTCAACGTACATATAAATTGGTGCATTGTTTTACAACACTGCTTTCTTTTGTACTTTTCACATAACAAATAGTTTTTTAAATAATGTTTACTTTATAGAACAGCAGGTAAGATTGTAGAATTATGATAATTTCAGTACTAACAAATACTAACAATTATTACGTTTTTCTATTTTTCCTGGACGTTAATTATTACTAACCCGAAATATTTGTCATTTGATTACTAATATTTTCAGCACTCGTGATATTTTATGCTACATGAAACCTTTTTACGTTTGTAAACTTTTAAACACATTTTTTAATACTCATAAATTCGATCACAAATGAATTTCTCAATGCTTTACATATTTTAGTAACTCTATCGGTCACTCATAAGCAAACACCATCGTACTTCATATCCATTCTCATTAGGGATTCTAACTTCTACTTGGACTTCTCTAGGAATACCTGGTGATGATGAAACGAAGCGGCCGTCTCGTGCTCAGCAACAGAGTCTCAACGCAGAATGTATCCTGAGCAAAGAACAACTCTACGATATGTTTCAACAAATTTTAGGTGTCAAGAAGTTTGAACATCAGCTGCTTTTCAACGCTTTGCTTGTAAGTTTACAATTCAATTAGAACAATAAAGTAATGTTTGGATTATATACAATCTATAAATTAACAAAAATGCTTTTTCGTGTACAATCTTAAGAAATATCTCATGAAATAATTCTACTTTAGTTTAATTTTAGCAACTATATTTTGCAACATGTAAATACATAAAAGTTAAACTTTCAATTTACAGTTAGATTCGGCCGATGAACAAGCTGCTGCGATCAGAAGAGAACTTGATGGTAGAATGCAGAAAGTCAACGAAATGGAGAAGGTAGGTCTGAAAATTATAATCTTGCTTTTTTTTAGTAATCCGATATAAATGCCACATATTAAATATTAAAGTAACTCATGATTAAAGCTCACATGTTGCGTAATATCATATTTAAGCAAAAGGAAGGATGGAATTGCTAATTTTATTTATAAAATATGATATCATTTGAACTAAAGATATGAATGAGATGTTTTTAATGAAACTTTTTTATTGAACTTACAGAACAGGAAGCTGATGCCGAAATTCGTGCTCAAGGAAATGGAATCGCTTTACATCGAAGAGTTGAAGTCGTCTATTAATTTGTTGATGGCCAATTTAGAATCACTACCTGTGTCCAAAGGTGGTGCCGACTCTAAATATGGCCTTCACAAAATCAAGCGGTATAATCACAGGTCAGTTATAATCCGACGAAGAAAATAAAGCTTATGATGATGAAATTCCTTAAGATATTGATAAGTTTTATATTATTAATCAAATAACTTAAGCAGAAATTAATAAATTTTTTTTTGTTAATAATAACTTACAACAACAACATTATTCTTCCAAAAACTAAACAAAGAAATGTCATTTAAATAACATATTATAAGTGTTGACGGAGGTACAACTTTTTGGTAATTTTAATAAAAACATTAAAATATCCAGAGTAAGTGTTTGGCTGTAATTAACTTATATCATATCGTACATAAAACAAATCATACGAATGAAACTCATGTTTTAGTGTGACCTCACCAAATGTGACATGATATTGACATTATACATCTACCTGATGCAACGTTACAATTTTAAACCATTTCCTTGTCATCATTTACATTTGGAAATATCTATAGACTCCATGCGTATAATAATTTCACTTAATATTTGCATTAACCAAGTCTGTTGATCATTGTAAAAACTAAAAGAGATGGTAAAAATTACTTTCGTTAAGAGTAAACCAATCTGAACCGTTGATACACCTGAATGTTATGCTACATCTTCTATACTTATTATTTTATGTTTGACTTTTCCCTTGCACAAAACCGGACGGTATGAAGGAAGTACAAGTAATAAATCCATTATATGATTTTGTTTGCGCACGTGTCTTGTGTCTTGTGTAGAGGAAATCCTACACCTCGCCTGACACTAACAATGGGGAAGAACATTATTTTAATATATTTCAAAATAAGTAGCAGAGACTTTTTTGTTTTCCAGTTTAAATAAATTCGAAAAATCGATTTATCTAACATAACTAATTAAATTACTTATTGGTTAGAATAGTACCCAATTTTGATTTTGACTGAGTTGTTCTTCCAATTTTGTCACATCTTTAAAAGTATTTTACAACTCTAATTAATCCCCAATTGGAATAATTTAAACTTAGGAATAAAGTAAATTATACTAAAAAAATAGTCAGTACTTTTCAAAATTTTAGAGGAAAACAAAAAACTAGTTAGCTTTGTTCTACCTCATTATTTTTTTAAAACCACAGCCTTAGATAGTTCTGATTTAGTGTAGTGCTAGACACAAAACAACTTATGAAGATACAAACCAACAATCACGAACCAAAATACAATCAGGCCCAACTACTTTCAAATTTATTTTACCATTGATTTTTTATTTTCATTTCTTACTTGTTTCTTCATCAGTTTATCTTTAATTAGTCATAAAAATACATAGTTTGTCCGCTTATAAACGTAAAACGTACGAGAAAGCTAATGCTTTAACACGATTTATTTGAGCTTATTCAAATAGACAAGTAAAAATAGCTCATGTATCGCTAACAACCGATAGATAGATATTTAGAAGAATAGAAATAAGTATGATAATACAAATAAGCTTACTTATACATGTTAAAGATATTCACCGGTGGTAATCTGCATTAAAAACATCTACATGTCCAAAAATTTTGTCTATTGCATTATTTTCTATTTTATGGATATTATTAACTTTGTATCGTAATGGTTCTTCAATATTTCCGTAAAGTCTCACCTATGATAAACGATATTCAAATAAAAAAACATAACTTTTCCATAAAGTACAAAATAAAACTTTATTGACATAATATGATATGCTTATGCTTTTACGAGCTTCTAACCTAACGCCCAACCAAATGATTCCCTTACTTTTCCCTGTAAAATATTCCATTCTTTAGATTATATATACCTATTTATGATAATAATCATTTAACATTTCACATTTGTTATGCTTAATCATTCTTGGTATCGGTGATGGATCCAATGTATGCCACCTCATCCTAAACGGCTTGTGAATGTTACTCTACTTTAACATACCTCTCCATATCGAATATAACTATAATCTTTAATATATTTATGAATTCAATTTATATTTGAGTCACTTTTGTCTTTTATATTACTATGTTTATATTTCATTCACTTTTACTAACTTTATACCTTTGTCATTAATTAAATTCAATTTATTAATTTATATGGTTCGGTGGTGGTTGATAGATCGAATGCTGGACCAGACCCGAGTCCAAGGTTGAGTAAGCAGCTATGTTTCAGATCCCAAGGCTCTCTAGCGAATAAATTGACTGGTGGTGAATCAGATGGAACCGACGTGGATACACAACTGACGAAAATGGATGTTGTTCTAACATTCCAAATAGAGGTAATTGTTGTACGCTTTCGGTGTTTTAAAATATCTATGGTTTAAACTCTATCTATGGTTTTTTGTAGACCATGGTAAGTAAAAGTTTATGATTTAAGTCTCGCAGTTTCTGTGTGTTCACCTATCAGTGTTAGTGTATTTTGAATTAGAACTAATATTTTCTGTAAAGTGAAAATGTTTGATTGGTCGTTTAATTAGATCATATTCTTATTTTTTTGGCTTCAAAATTATTTAATCCACTTGGCTGCAATATAGTTAAAATAGTTATTATATTTCAGTGGTCTACACTTGTTATTAGCGAAACGTTGTATGTCTGCTATGTATTTTTTAATTTTACTAACAAATTCTTTAATACACGAATTATAGGTTGTAGTGATGGAAGTTAAAGGCTTGAAATCCTTAGCTCCCAACAGAATTGTTTACTGTACAATGGAAGTTGAAGGTGGTGATAAATTGCAAACCGACCAGGCTGAAGCTTCAAAACCTATGTAAGTAGTACTCTCATAAGACTTGTTTTATGATACACGCTTTCAGTTGAGACTGTAAATTATTATAACTCTCTAACAAGGTGGGACACCCAAGGGGACTTTAGTACGACTCAGCCACTACCGGCAGTGAAAGTAAAGTTGTACACCGAAAACCCTGGGGTACTCGCTCTTGAAGATAAAGAACTCGGAAAGGTTGTACTACGGCCGACACCTTTGTCTAATAAGGTAAATGTAAATAGATCTTACTCACTAGCCAAAAAGTTCTAACCATAATAAAATTAGTCAATAATAATTTATTGAACCTAAATTAAAATATATAAATATTTACTTAGGCGCCGGAATGGCATCGTATGAATGTGCCGAAGAATTCTCCTGATCAAGACTTGAGAATCAAAATTGTGTGTCGGATGGATAAGCCACTGAATATGAAACATTGCGGGTATGAACAATATCTATATTTTTTGTAGCTCCATCAAACGTCTTTATAATATTATGCTATTATACTAACCCGACAGAAGTTGTCCTGCCGGTCTTGGTTTTCGAACCTAAACAATTCTCAAATTCCCCAAACACACACAAGAAATTTCATCAAAATCTTCCAGTTCTTTGAGAGGAGTTTATTGACAAACACACGTACACAAGAATTATATATAAGCACAGAGACGAATTTCTAAAAATCCCGTCTTATTAGTCACTTTTGTCATACGGAGAACACTTCTCCCAATTTTCATGTTTCTACGATCAGTGGTTTGGGCTGTACGTTGATTTCTACATACATATAGTTTAGGATAAAGGATTTTATATAACTAGAAGTCGCCCTGTGGTCGAGATTCGACCATAAATATTTAAATCCATCGTGTAGAGGAACTATAAAAAAGTATAATCTATTCTCAATTCAATCACAGACTTCAAATTGGCGTAAAAGTTTCGTTACCAGGCCATTAAATTTTATAAAAAAACACGGACTTCAACCATAAACAAAAGAGTATTTCGTGTATGTTTATCTTGTCATGTCAAAATATAGTATACGTAGTAAAAATTAAAGCATATTTAAAATCATATTGGTATTCCACGCTCCTCCTCCATATTAACTGTAACAGGGAGAAATTTCATGCTTTTACATCTACTCGTTTTTCGTAAAAAGGGGTACAAAGTTTTCCGCTCGCATATTAATATATAGATGATATAGATATAATTTAATAGTTTTTCAATTATTATATTATATCAACTACATATTATGTTATGATTTTAGGTATTTGCACGTAATTGGAAAGGCGGTGTGGCGGAAATGGAAGAGGCGGTACATGGTTTTGGTTCAAGTAAGCCAATACACATTCGCGCTCTGCTCATATAAAGACAAGAAGTCTGAACCAGCCGAAATGATGCAGCTCGATGGATTCACCGTGGACTACATCGAGTTGGCTAGCGGTAAGAACATTAGTAGAAACAACTACGTAGATAGTAAGAAGGTTCAACAAAGGGCCGTATGAACCAACTACACAAAGGCTTTCGATTAAGAACTCTTGAGGAATAATGACTTTATCTACTAAGTTGATCGATGCTACGATGATGTTACGCATTTGATGATGCGATAGCAAATTCTTTAACAAATCAAATGCTATTCCTATGATAAACTATATTTTGCAGCATCACATGGATCGTGTTAATTATTTCAAATTTTCATCTAAAATTCTTTTTTATCTACATTTCTTGTATTTTAACTAATATATTTCTGGATTAGTATTTTATACCTGTAAGTTGTGTAGCGATTTTATTCTTCAATTTTAACTTAATTACATTTTAAATGTTTATGCTTTCTGCCTGCACAATCTCACGCTTTTAAGTTATAAATTTTAAATGGATTTTCTATGGTGTTTCTATTTTCAAAGTTACAATTTATCTATTCGTGTCCTCTAGGATTTAATGCTTTCTGAAATATACTTTGAATTATACTAACAATGTTGTTTTATTTTTCAGCTCAATTAATGGTTGGACAAGGTAAGCAAAAGGCAGGTAGGCATTACTTGATTTTCTATTTATTAGTTTGTAAGTGACAGAATTATTACACATAGCAATATCATCTTGTCGATTGTTTCTAATAGTAGGTAAGAAAAATGTTCATAAAGTATTCCTAGACTGTATTAAATTGATATTGTTTGCTTATGATTTATGAAGTACTTTTAACTATGTTACTTTTTTTCTATCATCTTCAAGACACTGTGTTGAGTTTCGAATTCTCGGTTTTTATTATGTATGTGTAGTAATTCTGTGAATAGCACTATATATATATCATTAAATATTCTTCTAACGTATATTCACCGCATCTTCCGTCAACTTTAACATTATTGTAATTTTTTTACATCAATGTTTAAACTTTCGGTGATATGACGTTAAAAGGATCGTTAGATAAATTAGAATACATATTTATAGCAAACACATCTAGAGTAAATATTCAAATTACTATGGTGTAGCTCAAAAATAAAGTTATTTTAGTTTTTCCGTAAAGTGTACAACAAAAATGTACTGACGGTGGAATATTAAGAACTCACTTTGCTCCAACAATTAGTACCAACATGCTGCATGAAACATACTAAAAATATTATTTCTCATCAGTTATCAGTCTTAGCATTAAAACTGAAAAGGATTAAAACATCCGATTTTTCAAAATATTGACTTGAAATGTTTCAGAACTGGAAGGGGCAAAGTATTTCATGAACGCCGTAAGGGATGGGGAGTCTGTCCTAATGGGAGTAAGTGATGAGAATGAATGTCACCTTTGGGTAATGGCATTGTACCGGGCAACCGGGCAGAGTCATAAGCCGACGCCACCGACGACATCGGACACACACATCAAGATTATGGGAGGTATGTATTCATTTACAGAGACTCAGTTCTGAAAATGGTACAAGAAAAAATTTATAAATTTTAAGGTGATGAGCATTTTAATTGACGTATTGAAATATTAATGGCATCTATTTTTGTATAGTATTATTACAATAGTTTATCGCATATACTATAAAAATGGTTAAATATCTTGTAGATGCAGACAAAGCTCGCAAACACGGCATGGAAGACTATATACAGGCTGACCCTTGTCAATTTGACCATCACCAATTGTTCACAGTATTGCAATCCTTAACGCTTAAATATCGACTGCAAGACCCCTACTGTTCGCTAGTAAGTTGTTTGTTAAAATAAGTTCTTCTACAACAATATTGTCTTTTACCTAAGTTTAAAATATATTTTTGTAAATGTATATACAAATCAACAGGGTTGGTTTTCGCCTGGTCAAGTGTTTGTTTTGGATGAATATTGCGCTCGCTATGGCGTACGTGGCTGCTACCGTCACCTCGGCTACCTGTCTGACTTGCTAGATGTGGCTGAAAGTGGAACCCAAACAGTTGATCCAACGCTCATGCACTATTCCTTTGCGTTCTGCGCCAGTCATGTACACGGTAACAGGTAATGGATCTAATACGTCTCCTTGTGGTAAACTAAATTTTTAAAATTTTAGGGGAAAGGGTTATTATTCCAGTCATAAAAATAATTTTATAACTAGCCATCCATATCCGTATTTTCAGATTAATATTATAACTTGCAAAAGTATGTCTATCTGTCTGTTACCTCATCATGCCCATACCGCACTGATTTTGCCGTTTGGTTTAAACATACTTTGGTTCCTGAGGAAGTAAGAAAAGTAACCTATGTCACTTTTTATTCCGGAAAAATATACGGTTTCTGCGTGATTAAAGATTGTGATGCAATAATTGCAGGAATTGTCTAGTACTCATTACTTTTATGTTTTGTCATTGTGATATAATAACTTAAAAAATTGCTACTAAGGAAAATATTTTAAAAAAATTAATTTGTAATCTTTTTGTAATAAATTTAAAGGCAACCTTGTTTTAATATCACTAAACGATTATTTAGAAACCCAGTTGCAAGTACTTGTTGAGTATGTTTTGTGTAAACTTAACGTAGAAATTTCCGCCTTGACACTTACCTATATCACTCTGATATACTGAAATCAAATACCTATACCAAAATTAGACCCTTTTATTCTGTGCCTAAGTAAACTTACCTAAACATGACATAACACAGACTCGTTATAAATCCTCTATTACTTTCTACTACATTATGGGTCATTTCCTAAATATACATTTTGTTCTAGTACTAACATTCTATGCATACTAACGTTTCCTGGAATAAAGAAGTTGCTATAAGTGTTAGTTTTTCTTCGCAATACACGCAAATACTTTTAATAAATTTAAAGTCTTTACCTAACCATAGCTAAATAAATGTAACGAAGAAAAACTTACATGTAATTTCTGATATCACGAATGTTGTAGTACCTACTGCCGCAGCCACTGTGTAAAAGACCCCGTTTCAATTTTTCAAGCCGTTTATAAAATACGTTACGACATTACTTACATGCCTTTTACTACAACTTCAAATGTTGCTTAAATAAATTTAAAAAAGCACGTATTTCATAAATGGTCTCTCTCAGTAGAAACTTCAAAATCTGTTATGCAACCTCTTTTTCCGTGTCCTGCTTGCATCCTTCTAGAGTAAGCACACTTTTCACAGTACGGCCACATTGCCTGGCAGGCCTGATGGTGTGGGCAGTATCACGGTTCAAGAAAAGGAAAAATTCGCCGAGATTAAAGAACGTCTTAAGACCTTACTGCAGCATCAGATCACTAACTTCAGATATGCATTTCCATTCGGTAGACCTGAAGGTGCGCTTAAAGTAAGTGTTTAAATCTTGCTTTATAATGTTTATACCTAGTAGATCTTTATTGTATAAATAAATAAATTAGATAACTTCACATAATTTAAATTTAGATCGATAGCAAGATATTTTTTAATAAGATTTTCATTTTCTTAAATGCAGAAAATAAAATACTTTTGTTTTTCTTAGGCAACACTATCGCTTCTGGAACGCGTTCTAATGAAGGATGTGGTGACGCCTGTTGCGCCAGAAGATGTTCGCAGTATGATCCAAACAAGCCTTGAGAATGCTGCGTTACTCAACTATCAAACGCTCAGTCAAAAGGCAAATATTGAAGGTAAATATATATAATAGAAATACACTAGGAGTACTTCAAGGATCTATCCTTAAGCCATTATTATTTTCTACTTATATCAACGACAAATTTAAAGTTATTGAGGAAAATGACAAGAAATAAAAATTGCCAATAAATAATTCACCTATATCAACATGTAAATACTTCAAAACCTAATATTAATTGAAAAAAAAAACTTATCATTCAGAGGACCTGCGGGGCGAAACAATGGTGACTCCTGCTAAGAAACTAGAGGATCTAATTCATCTCGCCGAGTTGTGTGTAGATCTGCTACAACAGAATGAAGAACACTATGCCGAGGTAAAAGATGAAGAAGCAAAAATAAACTTAATGATATTAGTCGAGTTATTGTTGTTCTTCAGAAAAATAATAAAGAAAACTATTTTTAATCTGCAAACATTTTCAAGATTCAAGTCTTAATAATGTTTGAATTATAAATTACATAAAATGTAATATTTTTCTGGATACAACACAATAGTCTATCCTAATAAATGAACTTTTATTTAACAAATGATGTAATTCTTAACCTGTTCGTAGTTAAAGAAGTTCATTTGTTATGAATAACCGTATGTAAAATATGTGTCGTGGTTGTATTTGGTAAGGCATCTTAAGATTCTATTTAGAAAAAAAAAATGGAGCTATGTCAGAATTGTATTCAGATTTTGCTAACCA
The DNA here is from genome assembly GCA_026546445.1 of Cyclargus thomasi. Lineage (NCBI taxonomy): Eukaryota > Metazoa > Arthropoda > Insecta > Lepidoptera > Lycaenidae > Cyclargus > Cyclargus thomasi. Next base: position 1,231,489 of record JAOTAV010000016.1, on the reverse strand, counting down.
CTATCTAGTTTTCTAAAGCAAAAAGAGAACAATACAAACATAACAGAAATTGTATTGGTCAGTCACATTTTATTTAAAACACCAATGATATTAATTAAGATGGAAATATGCAAAACAAAATATATTCAATGAAATATAAATGTTAACCCTTTATTCGGTCCTTATTGATTTAAGCATTTAATATTATAAGAGGATGGACACAAGTGTGTAACTTAAGATGCTTTACTGAAGGTTGTCAGTGTTCTCTGAAATATAGCACCCTATTATCCTTTCGCTATTAGTGTGAGAAGTGATAAAATGAATTTTATTGTAACAGAGTCAATATAAAGGGCTGTTTCTCAAGATACTACAATTTTTTCTGTAATAGGACAAAACATAGATGAATTAACTAGTAACTTGAGCTCAAAAGAAGTAAGAACTTACAGGCGTTTTACTCAAATATAAGCAAAGAAGAATTATCAACTAAACAACACCTGAAAATTAATTATAATTTGCATAAAATTATTTTTGGATTAAAAATGTAAGCAATATAATTTTTAACAATATTGTTTAATGAACTAATAATATATACATATTATCAGGAAAAATTAGTAGACCCATGAGAACACTGCCAACAAATCTTTTGATAAAGTAAAACTCTGTTATTATAAAAGGTCAAATTTAAATTAATAAAATATTGGCATTTTTCATTTTCTTCGTAGTGTATTCGTTTGATTAGTGCCGATATAATTTTAGCCAAAGATTAAGATGTAAAGCGGCATATTCAATCGTCTAATAATTTTTGTGAGTGACTATGTATTATGTAGCTTTAGCACAAGTGAAATTCTCAACATATCAAAACATTTTTTTAAATTTATCCCTGTATTTTGGGACGTGTTTTCTAAGTAATTTTTGTAAAAAAATTTCGACTTTCTCTATTTTGTTGATGTAGAAATTTACTTGTGTTTGCTCAATATTTTGTGACTTTATAAAATTCTATCTTATTTTTTGTTTTTCCGCAGGTTTATAACACTAAACCCGATTCTAACGGACAGCCAAACGTAAATAAATTGTTCCACAAATCAGTTAGATGCATTCATTAGATCTTGATCATTACTCACTTAAATTCGATCACAGATCTTTTTGTAGCAACATATTGTAAAGTTAGCAAAACACAAATGCTTCAGCAAATAAATGTTTTTAGATTAAACATAAAACAAATGCATGATTTCATATCATGAAACATAAAGTAAAATAGTAAAGGTTAGTTAATAGATAGATGTTCATGAATGTTAAAAAGCAGCTGAAACTGAAACAAATTTTCACGATAAGTTGAAATTTACCTTTAGTAGCAGGTATAAGAATAGTTATTTTCGAAGAATCTTTAAGAGCAAAGGAAGAAAAGATAATAAAAAATCTAATAAACATTGCAGGATATTGGAAATATAACATGTGATATAAATATTATTAAAATAATTCAGTTACAAATTGAATTAAAATAGAAATGAAATAAAAGAGGCTGTCCATAAATAAAAAATATCTTAAAACGAGGTAAATATCAACTGCTCGAGTAATGAAAATACCATGAGACTATCTCCAAAAAGGACGTCTACGTTTAGGTGTTTAGTTTTGTGCTGCAAAAACTACGACCTTTTCATTCTAGGCTTTTACAAAATTATCTTGAAACTTTTTAATGTAAAAAACGAAATTGGCAGACTTATCAACTTACGTCTGAAATGAAAAGAGTTATATATACATCTTTCTTAATAATTAAACATCACATTTTCCATGCAAAATCACACAAGACATTTAAAAATTATGTTATTTAATTTCGCTTTGGTTGCGCTGTTAGATAATAATTCACAGATGTTTAGTTAGAAACATTTTACCATTTGGCAAATTGTGCAGATTGATTGGTAAAGGTTTTTAAAAAATAAATTTAATTTTATGCAGTCCGGTTCAAGTAACAAATTAAAAAACTATTTTTATCAAAAAGAAACCTAGATAAAGAGAGAAAAAAACGAAGAGAGTAAAGTTAACGTTTGAAGACAATGTTTTAAGCAAAATTTACCATACAGTCTGTACGAAAACTTAGTTAAGCACGTATTTTCTTTTGACTGTTTTAAGCACTAGCACATTACATTCATAGGTAGCGTTTCTAGAACAAAATGTTTTGATGGGGACGTGTTTTGGAGCTTCCACATGAATTTGATGTGATTTAAATCACATATCACGTTTATAGCCTTTCCTGAATATTTCTTTTCATTCTTACATGTTCTGAAGGTCCAATAAGTAGTTTGCATGATCTGGAAAATTTGGTACAACCTTGACCAAGACTAATGCTAATAATGCAAAATAACGTTAGAAGATTTAAAAATATCTTAAATCTTATAATTTATAATTTTTTCAAGAGTCTTGGGTCAAATTTACAAATTATTTTTATACTCCATTTTCGACTCTAGTGATTTGTGTTGTCGTATGATTCGCAGGCGTTCGCGTGGTTCTCAGAACTGCTTGTGGAGCATGCGGAGATTTTTTGGGCACTGTTTGCTGTTGACATGGATCGTGTTCTGTCGGAGCAACCACCGGACACGTGGGACTCATTCCCCCTGTTCCAAATCCTCAACGACTATCTCAGGACTGACGGTAAGATTTACTAGTGCTCATAAAGCATATTATGCAACGTAAGATTTTGTTATATTTATTTTGTTATAATTTTTAGATAACCTTAAAGGTGGACGATTCCATGAACACCTGCGAGAAACATTTGCGCCTTTGGTGGTCAGATACGTTGACTTGATGGAGTCTTCTATCGCACAGTCCTTACACAAAGGCTTTGAAAAGGAACGTTGGGAAATAAAAGGGTAAGAAATGGAAATCAGATCTAAATGGGTTTTCCTTAAACATATTTTAATGTATTTTAAAAAAGTTGAGCGTTGTCGTGACGCAAATCAATAAATATTTTTTTTAGAAACGGATGTTCCACTAGCGAGGAGCTGTTCTGGAAGCTTGATGCCTTGCAGTGCTTTATCAGAGATTTGCATTGGCCAGAGCCAGAGTTCCGGTCACACTTAGAACAACGACTCAAGCTTATGGCTAGCGATATGATGGAAACTTGCATTCAGAAAACTGAAGCGTCTTTCCAGGTTTGTTTGTTTAATAGAGACTCTTATTAAATTCATTGAATTTATATATTTCGATAACACTAACAACGTAAATTATTATTATATATTTCATTGCTATGTTTCTTGTATTTGCTGTAATGAAATAGATCTATTTTGTTAAGGGCCTGTTTCACCGCTTCTGTTAGGCTATCCGCAACTTTTTTGACAGATTCTCCATACAAAATCTGTCAAACAAAGTTGTATCTGTCAAATAAATAGACTATCTGTATGCGTTGAAACAGACCCTAAAAGTAATAATCTACAAGACATTATTTTATTTGATAGTACAATATTATTTTGATTTAAAACCATTAGGCGTGGTTAAAGAAAAGCGTTACGTTCATGTCGACGGATTACATTCTGCCTGCTGAAATATGCGCCATGGTGAACGTCGCTTTAGACGCCAAGAATCAGGCGCTTAAGTTGTGCGCCGTTGAGGGAGTTGACATCGTAAGTAATTATTTCATTAAAACCAACGCAGCAATAATAAGTTACATGGGTTACTTAAAAGTTCTTGAATGCCTAAAGTTACTTGCCTGAAACCTAATTCTAATAGCTGCAACTGTTAACGTGCATGGCTTTATTAGGGAATATAGTGATAGCGTTGAAATTACTCGTGCACTTGAATTAATTACCTCTGTAAATATTTTTGATTAAATTAGAGAAATAGATGATGCTTCACTCAAAGTTCAACAAAATTTGGATACGACACTAATTGACATAAAAAAAGGCAAAGCTGCAAACAAAACAGCTGAGAAACCAAAAATTGTGAATGAAAACAAATAATGTTTTAGTAACCAACGTAATTTATCATTGCCCTCCATTTTAAAAATAAATCAGTTTATTGTTACTTAAAACCTAAAGTTTATTTTAATAGTGTGTTTCCAAGTACACAATTCTAAGTATTAACAAAAAAGCTAATAATAGCAATCAAAAACAAAGAAATTTGATGTTTTAAGTAGCAAAAACCTAAATATGTTTGTAACGTATAAATAACGATGATGCACAAAATAAGCATCTTAATGCATCTGCAAAAACTAGTATTAATTATTGATTTTGCACTCGTAAACCAATTGCACTAATTAAAGCAGAAAAGCAGTTTCCTTCGTTTTTGGTCTATATCTCATTTAAGCATTTTGTTGTTGAATATAGCAAAATTATTGCAATTAGTTTGAGGAATGAATTCAAAAATATTGTTTGTTTGACTGTATGCAATTGTACAAAGTCCGTTATGCATGACTCGGCAGAAATTGTGACGTCATCACACTCATAGTGACTCCAACGCCTGTTTTAAAGGAGATTTTTGCATGAATTACAATATTCTTTGCTGATTACAATTCATTTTTACATCATCATTTGAATGCACAAGCTGATGCGTTATGCATGAGCGGGGATAATCAGTTACCAACAGACGTCGACGTTTTTATAAAACCTGAAAAAAGGATCTAAATACTTTTAGTGGCATCTTTTATTTTTTACACGATTAAATTTTTCTACACTGTTTTCAGACAAAATTACACAAAATCTAGTTTTTCATACCAAAATTTTGTTTGTAATCAAACAGTTAGTTTTTGTCGTCATATGATGCAAAGATATGGTTCACATTTTCGAAATTATACATAACTTTTACAATTCTTTCTCACTATTATTAGTAAACATTTTTAAATTCTTAGCACGTTCACATCTTGCTGCGAAAACAATTGCAATTCTTCACTTTACCTGCACGGAATAAAACAAAGTTCTAAATTCTAAATTCTAATTTCCTAATACTATTTAAGACTGGTACATATAGTTTCAGTATCCGTATTCACAAAAGTTTATAATTTTCCCTTCAAATATCTTGAATGACACTTACAAAGTCTAATCAAGAATCTTGATTAAACCATGTAGAATTAAATTTACAAACTTGATTCCATAAAATCAGTTTTAGGCATGTTTCTTAACATCAGCGTCTCCTCTTTTTAGTATCTTATTTTATCCGTTTCCGAATATTTTTTACATTTCCCTTTTTAACATTTCTTATATTTTTCCGCCATTACTTTTATCGATGCTAATAAAAGTATCTAGATCATCTAGGAGCCGGCGAGACCGACTGGTATGTCTACGGGTATGGGAGGCTTGTAGCTTTAAATGTTAACACCCACAATCTCTCACAGTACCAGTACCATGCTAAAATGGATGCTCAGATCGAGGCGTGCCTGTCGGCGATGCTGACGGGTATGACGTCGCGGCTGTCGGCGGTACTCGAGGCAACTCTGGCTAAGATCGCCCGCTTCGATGAGGGAAGGTGAGACTCAGTTACTTTTTAACAAACATCCTAGAACCGGGAGACTCTGCATTCGGCTGTTTGTTTCATTTTTATATTTAGGGTTTAGTACCCAAATGGTGAAAACGGGACCCTCTCAGATTTCCATGTCTGTCTGACCATCTGTCTACAGTTTGCATCTCAAGAACGGTAACAACTTGATCTAGACTTAAATCAGCCGTTTTCAGCCGTCTGATTTTCAAAATTTTTTTTCTTTGTCATCAAAAAATATCATCAATTAAAAGTCAGCTTCTAGATTGAAACCAAATTTTTAAAGCAGCAATATATTTTATGAAAACGTTGAATTGAAAGACGATCTGTCTTTTTAATCAGGGATTGCATCTTTAATGCCAAAATTTTTCAACTTCGTTTAAAGGTAATGCTATCGCTTCTCAGGACGAGCATAATAAGTTTCTTTCGCTCGTCCTCGTTTGTTGAACACAAAATAGTTGGAGGATATATTTTGTGCGCGAAGCTGCTAGAATAATGCAAATAATATTTTTCATTTGTTACTAATTGTAGATGTTTACCAATTATTTAATCGATTTAGATTTTCCTCAGGTACCTGCCGCCCTTGAGAGTGGAAGAAGTTTAACTGGAAAATCGTCATGTTTCATGACAGGGGGCGACGTGTATTTTATACGGGGGGATATGGCAACAAAATATGAATTCAGAGCAAATTGTAATCCGTTAAAAATATGATTTCAGTTTGATCGGGTCGATCCTGACGATAGCGAACGTTTCGGGGTCTGGTAAGGACATCGGGCAGGGATACGTCAACTTTATGAGAAACTCCATTGATCAGATCAGGTCTAAGGTGAGTGAGGGTTCTTGTCATGTCTGTCTTAGGTCTCTAATGTGTATTATTGGGCGAGCGAAGCGAGAGTTAAGGTGTGCAACTGTAAAGATTTAAAAACATCTCGCGAGCCCTCACAAAGCTGCGCTTTTCTGTTAGTAAATACTAAAGGGCGTCTGTTTGTTACCTCTTTTGCGCCCAAGCCGTTGGAGCGATTTTGCTAAAATTTATTATGGAGATACTCTGAGTCCCGAGGAAGGACAAAGGATATTTGTTATCGTATGTTTTCCGCGTGATGCAACGGAGTTGAGGGCGTCACCTAGTAATATTATAATCCGTATGAGTTAGGCACTCGCATAAATCGTATTGAGTATTATGACAGAAAGTGTAGGTAATACTAATATACAGATAGTTGAACTCAGTTGTGCGCGCGACCCTATGTCGGCGTGCGCTTTTAAATACGCAACTTTCACTCATATGGCAGTTTTGCAGCACACATAGGGCCGCGGGCACAGCTGAGTTGAACCAACACTACTATAGTACTTACTCTGAAGTAATTTCCAGGTGACGGACGAGCTATGGATTCTGCAGCTGTTTGAGCACTGGTACGGTGTTCAGATCGACCTCATCAACACCTGGCTCACCGAGCGACCCGCGCTACATCCGCAGCAGGTCGCCTGTCTGTCTATTGTTTTGAAGGTATGCCATTAGAAAACTCACGTCTGTGCATCCATTGCGGATGATTTCTACAGTACTAGCTGTTGCCCATGACTCCGTCCACGTGGTCACTTTTCTCTTGAAATTTTTCCTGAATTTTTTTCGCTACAAAACTCACAGAGCTCGTGATCTTTCCAACGAAGGCAAAACCATGGAAATTATCGTTGATGAGTTCTGAAGTTATAGCGTCAGGAAGGAAAACCCTACTCATTTTTATACAATAGGTTTAGGGGGTAAGCGAGCAGACGGGTTGACTGATGGAGTCCGAGGACTCGCAAGTATGAGGGAACCAGCTTTTACCCGTGACTTCGTCTGCGGACAGGACGAATTTGTCGAAATTTTCTGTCGGCATTCAAGGGGATGTAAGAATTGTTTAGATTCACAAACCAAGACGGGAAGGACAACTTCTATCGGGTCCGCTAGTTATATCAGACAGACAGACAAAAAAACTAACTACTACATTTTTGGCTTCTATATAAACGTAGAAAGACTTAATATTTTTTGAATAGCTTTAATGTACAGAATTTTCATTTCTACAGTTTTATTATATGTATAGATAGTATAATGTTATAGCACAGGAGTCCCTTTTTATTTTATCTACTATATAAAAATAAGTCGGGTTTACCTTCCTGGCGAACTTCCTCCAGAACGCACAAACCGATTTCCAAAAATTACCACGCGGATGGAGTCGCGGACAAAAGCTATTATTTTATTAAACAGTGTTACACTCATATTTTGTAAATTTCGATTACATTATTATCATAATCAATAAATATATTATTGTTCAATAGCGTTAACCCGCGGCTTTCCCCTCGTAAAATTAGAACACATACAAATGAATTACCTTATGGGAGTATTTAAAAGAAATTAAATACATCTACACTCTAATAAAAGCCAGCTAATATCCTGTGTTCGTATATGAAATTTCATAAAATCCGTTTAGTAGTTTCGGTGCGATTGAAGCATAATCCAAACAAACTATTAGAATATTATCATCATATCATAGCAAATTGCCCAGCAGTAGGACACTATAGGCTGATTATAATAATAATAATAATAATCATAGCAAAAACGGTTTACGCTAAACGCTATTAATAAGTTACAACTGACAGGTTATTCGGTAATAGAGCATCTCAATGTACCACGGGGGAAATTTTGAAATGTTGACGAATCTACGTCATTTGGTCGGAATATGTCAGTTCCATATAAGTCGTCTGTCGGCTGGGTTTGACATAACGTGACCAAATTACTTTGATCCGCAATCTGGCTCTGTTTCAGCTTCCCTAATTGTACATATAACGATATACTTTGTATATTATATTGTCTGATGCAGATACAGATCTGCAAAGACCGTATTCAAATCGGATCAGTAGTTTTCGTGTTCGTGTACAAACTCTTATCCCCTCTTTTGTCCCCTTAGACGGGTGGGAGGAAGATTTTTTTAAAAAGCAGAATGCAATTTTAGAAGAAAACTAAAATATATGTGAAAACCTCATTCAAATCGAATTATTCGATAAAAATGTGTCCCATTTTATGCCCAGGATAATAAGGTATAATTATACCAAGTTTCATCGAAATCAAACCGTTAGTTTTCACGTGATGCCTGCAACATACAGACAGACAGACAAAATTTTTTTAATCACATATTTGGGTTTGGTATCAATCCAGTAACAGAAAGAGTGCTATTTATTTTTTCGATATTTTCAATGTACAGAATTGACCCTTCTACAGATTTATTATATGTTCTATACATAGCTGACCCGACAGATGGGACAACCGCCACATAATGTCTCCATACAGCCTAGTGCCTACCCTACACAATCCCCTAGGTACTATATTCACTGGGTGCAACACGTGCACAACACTCCCGCTGAGTGCGCGTATAAACTTTTTTGAAGCTGGCTACTAAGTCATTACCTTAGTATGTAATAGGGAATATGCATGTTTTTTTTTTATTTTTTCTCTAGTTAAATCTATCCTTATTGAAAAACGATGTAGTCCAATCGGTTTTATATAAAATGGAAAACAATAAAGTTACAAGCCTTTAAAAAAGTCAGTTAGAAAGAGAGATCCGATATTGATTGCGACGTCAAAGTCTATGAGCTGCAGTGGCGTAGCGTGGGTTTTGGCCGCCCGGGACGGAGGACAATTTTGCCGCCCCCTTAATCTTCAAATAAAATTAAAAAGCCTTAATTTAATAGTACCATTTTACTGATATTAAAACCATTTAATTAAATAAACATAAAACTTGTAACTACACCTTAATTAATGTGTATAATTATAGGTAAACTAAAAATTAAAAAACTAAAATAAATACTAACAATATACGGACTTAAAAAATAAAGTTATAAAAAGGAAAACTTTCCCAAGTCGTCCCCATCTGGCAAAGTACACAGCAAACTCATTTTGCCTTGCATTGTCTCGTTGGACGGCGATCGCTATCCGTTGTGCTATCCGCTATCCGCTAAGAGCTATTTTTCTCATGTTATTCACGAGAATTTTTCCATAAATCGTGATGTAATATTAAAGATTTTTTTAGCCCACTATTATGATAATTTACATTCCATAAATAAGGTTTCACACGCATCTTTCATAATATGAAGACATAAGTGGAAAAAGCAGATAAGTAACATTTTTAAAAATGACGGATATTTGCGTAAATGGACGCTTTAAGTCCAGAAAAACCATTTGAAGTTAAAACAATGTGGATTTGATAAGTTGCTAGATACACTCGCTAGATAATGAATTAACCAAATTACAAGATTTGTCGAAATTCCATACAAAAAATTGGGTATTTACTCGAAGGTTACAAAATGCTAGTCATCTGGTTTTTCCATTTATGTCTTCATATACCTTTGTGTACTATCAGAAAATGTACGGAGACTTCGAGCTGCAAGGCGTAATCGACGACAAGCTGAACTCCAAGTCGTACCAAGCTGTGGCGGCGCGGATGCACACCGAGGAGGCAACGTGCAGCTTGCTACTAGCTCAACAGGATGCTGGGTAAGCTAAATAATATCTATAGTCTGGCTACTATAAGTTGAACCAAGCATTAATTTCTACTAGCAACGTTATTCCGACGCAGTCTTTTGTTTTGGGTTAAAATTGCACTACGATTTTGGACTTCATGATTTTGATAGTTAATCATGAGTTTATGATATTTGGTTTTTTGTAAGACATGACATGTTAATTACCTTAATAAATGATATTCTTATATAAGATATGAAAATACTATATAATACTTAAACAGAATTTTTGTCCCGTCATCGGGTTATTTAGAGTCTGATTTTGGTTATATCAAATAAATAATAGTTCGAACTACAAACATTGTATTTGACTTATAACATAAAATATTTTTTCCTGTGAATCTCAATAAGAATAACATTTTACGTTTTAGTAAATCTTATATTAAAATACTGGTGTTTAAGTCTCATCTCATGATCTGATAGATTATCAAAATCTATTTCGCTACTACAATAATAATAATTGTGTGATACCATTAGAATTTTCAAATTTGTAAGGTTTTTGTTCGTTAAACTTATATTAGCCAGACTATAGAAAAATTCCAACAAAAATGTACTAAAAATATTTTTTTTGTGTTGGCCACACTAAATTGACCTTTAATACATTAGGAAACCCGAACAAAAGTATATTCTGTTTTTCCCCGAGACTCGACAATATGTCTATACAACATTTCAGTGAAATCGGTTTAGTGTTTTGGGCGTGCAGAGGCGACAGACAGACAGTCCCACTTTCGCATTTATAATTTATTAATGACGTGAAGTGTTTTCGAAACTGAAGTGTTTTCGAAATTTATAGGTTTGACAATATGATAAATCATATTCGCTCGCGCATGCCGTGACTCTGCGTTGCCGTGCAAAATATTATTGGCATGCGTCGAAAGCATGCTGATAGTATTTTCATAACCGTACCTACGCCGATTATTTATTGTTGTGTATACAAGTTCGTTCTGTATAATATGGAAATTTCATTTTAACACAAAGTAATTGTTTTTCAGCGGTAGCGAGGAGGGTGGTTCCGAAGAAGGCGCCAAAGCTGGGAAATCGAAACTGGAATCGCTTACAGAGGAAGCCAAACTTGGAAATGTCACAGCCGTTGTCGGAAAGGTATCATACAATTAATAAAATACATCGCAGCATCTTAATGATAAAAGATTAGGCAAACTGTGCCGAGTGGGCAAACTATTAATAAATAAAGGAACATTTTTTATAGAAGCTGAGTCACGGTTTAGTAGATTTTAGTAGAAATTGTAGAATATAGCAATTTTTTTTGTTATATCAAATCACGATGTTATTAAAAAGTTGTCACACTGACGTATTCAAAATCCTTAAATGCGATGAAACCCGACCCGGCAACAGTGTGCCATAGCGCAATATGCGCTACGCTGACCTCCGGCACGGCCCGGCAGGCATAGTTAAAATGTGCGCGTACCTTAATTATTTTTAAATGTTTTAATTTGCCATTAATCAGGGTATTTTTTTAGGTTGGCAATATGTTTGGCCGCGGCATCGGCGAGCTGTCAACGAAATTGGGTGGTGCTTCATCTTGGTTCTAGCGCTTCGTACTCTCTTCTGGCATAATACCTACTTCGCCTGTCGATATTATGATACGACGAATATCGCATTATTTAAAGTATTAAATTCATAATATATATGGACTGTGATGTCGAAAAAATATATAATTTGCATTCGATTTTCGAATATTTCCGCCATCTTGTGACATTATGGCGTCGGGTCGCGTCGTGTAGCTTAGTGAAACTAGTATAAACGAGTTTTAAAGTTTAGATTTTATTTTATAAAAGCTTTATGTACAGTTAGAGCGTTATTCTTTAGGAGCATAACATGTATTAGGTGTGAATAATAAGAGTAGTATTTGATAATGGTTGATATAATATTATAAATATGGACGCATACATGTAAGACGATGCTACAATAAGAATACATATCGCTTGTGCAAAAATTATAATCGGAGTATTTATAACAACAAATATCTATATTTAATATTCTATTTATTTTTTGCGACTACCTGTATTGCAAAAATGCGCTCTTTAACTACTTTGAACACTTTCCCGACCATAGACATGTACTTATATTTTATTGAACTATTGAAAACTTAAATGCATACATGTACTTTCAGAAAATACATATTCACTTGCAAGTCCTAAAATATTTAAAAGCTTTCGATTTTAAATAAATATTTATATATAAAAACAAAAAAAAACATTTCACTTGCATTACGCAACGTCTAAGTAATAGAAAGTTCGTGCCTGATTGGCCTTAAAAATTTAAAATAAAATTAGTAAATAATGCATTTGATTCCTTAATCTCAAGCTTAAAATTTTAATGAGCTTAAATTTGAAAGCGTTACCTTCAAAATTTTAACTAACCTACTTATATCTATTAATATACAAAGGATTTAATAATCGTTTTTGTGAAAGATCTACATGCCGTACTCTGCATCTCGTTGTATTGATGAAGCCTCGACTCTCGACAGTACTTATATACTTTGATATGGTCTGTTAGTTGTTATAATTACATAGTCATATTCAACATATAGTATATTTATTGTCATAATCGAATAAAGCAATTGAGGTTTCAAACATAAGTAAATAGTCCGATGATTTTCTGTTGCGAAATATTCGCCTAAAATTTTCACACATTACAGCAGTTTCACAAAAACGCTTAGTTAAGATCTAACTTGTAGCAATTGTTTGGCAGTAGAATGATTCTATATAGATTGAATTTCTTTAGACTCTTTAAAATCTATTCAACCTAGATAAATCTTTACTAATACTAGGCAGATATTTTACTAAATACTAACTACTATATTTGTTAACGTAAAACATATTCTTCTACGCTAAATAACTTACAAATTTTTGAAACTAGACAGTTAAAATTCTTAGATAAAATTTTAAAATCTAAACTCTAAAGTATAGTGACTAGTTTTTACGATGATTTGCCTTATATTCGGGATGTGGCTTGTACGATTGATTTTCTAATTTGTACATGAAATTATTATTTATTCATCATATTATAAACACTATTTACAAGTAATTAATATAAAATTATTTTTAAATTCTTCACAGGACCAATCACTCTTAGGTTATAAAATTCTTCTCTATATTACGCCACTTCCACAAAATGCTAAAGAATTGTACTTAGTTTAATTCCATGTAAACTCTAGCAATAATCTAAATAAACATCTTCTACTATTTTTTCACGCTAGCAACACCGAGAATTTTATATTGCACTTTATCTTAACTCAATTTTCATACAAAATCGAGTTTATTTGTTATTCTAATGCAAATATCACTCACTGTATTTCAACTTTTACGGATTATTAACAAATAACATCAAACTAATGTCTAGACTTTTAAGTCGGACGTATAAGGACGTCGAAGCAGAACTGCGGTATTAAAAAAAAAAAGATTATTTAAAAAATAAACATAGCTGTTTGTCTATAATGATCCGTAACAGTTTTTGTTATTATAAGAATTTAAAGGCTCATTAGGTTATCATAAGAAAGTTTTTGTAAAACATTATATATTTATTTTTAGTCATCATTCTAATGAGAAAATTTGAATTGATGATGAGTTTTTTTATATTTTTTATTATTAACTAACTAACTATAACACCTTGCTTCCCTTATAATTTGGAGTTAATTTAAATATTTATTTATTGTATCAGATATAAGTACTTTTAATCATTGCAGAGAAAAAATTGTAAATAAAATCAAAGGTAGTCTTTGATTTGATTTACTATTTTCGTCATTCATGTACTTAATTACTTTTGTAATAAATTGGAAAATATAAGAACGAGCCGAGTGAACTGCGTAGATTGTGCTTGAATAATATGTCATTGTAATGACTAAGCTCGCGATGTACCAAGTGTGTGCCTCAACATTGGCGAAGGGACATTTACCACCTTCATTTCAGAAATATCAAATGTATCCATAACGACATTTTACAATACCCTTCGGGTTTCTTTCGGTTCTAAAGTCTTACATGGGATATGTTTTGGTTATGTTCTTATGTCTTCAAACTTTTTAAAAAAGTTTTTTTTAGTATATGATGTCGAGTAATTCTGACTAAACCCTTCGCCTCTGCTATACAATACTAACTGTAATTCTAATCGAATTTTCATAAAACGCATCGCGAGCTACAGAGTAACAATAAACAATATTTATAATAAAATCGAATGTTTACTGTTTTACTGTGTTTTCTTTAATGTCTTTCAGCAACTATATTTACGAATTATTATTTATAATACGTAAATATATTTTTAACAAAAGTTTAAAACCGACTTCCAAAGGAAAAAACAAAAATTAAAAAGTAAACTAAAAAGTATTAAATAATATTTAGTCTTTAATAGTTTTTAGTTTCTTTTTTTTTACTTTTGTTTTTTTTCCTAGGAAGTCGGTTTTAATTTTTTGTTAAAAATAATTAATGCCTGTACCTATAGAGAACCACTAGGCATAATACGTTTTTTTTTATGTTATTTAAGGGGCAAGGGAGCAGACGGGTAACCTGATGGAAAGCAACTGCCGTCGCCCATGGACACTCGTAATATCCGAAGAGTAGCATGCGCATTGCCGGCCTTTTTATGAAAGAATAGGAAATGGGCAGTGGTAGCACAGGATTATTCCAATGAGTGTACGGCGAGGTACTCAGCCACAGTGTAAAAGGCCGGAAAAACAACGTCCGCCGGGTTTATTTATACTAACAATTAAATTTTTCGTAAAAGTGACTTTTGTACAAACAAGACGTTCAAGTTCATATGGCAAGCAACGAACTGCTTTTCAGCCAGTATTGAGCGCATGCGCTTGGGAATGGGATAGGGATAGGGAATTAGGGAAGGGGATTAGGGAAGTTGGGCCACCGGTAAACTCACTTACTCGACGAAACACAGCACAACGCCGTTTTACACCAGTTTTCTGTGAGGCCATCGAAGCTTTGGCTGATTGGTGCCGAAGCATGCTTCGACAATCAATAATATATTTCCCCCACGGCAAATATATTATCTTACTAATATAAATTTAAAAGGTTGTAAGTTTGTGAGTGTGATGTTTGTTACTTCTTCACGTTTAAACGACTGAACGAATTCGATAAAATTTGGCATGGAGCTAGCTGGTATCTTGAATTAGCACATAGGGTACTTTTTAATCTCGACTAAGCCAAGGGTAGCGCCGCAGGGTATAACTAGTTTTGAATATAAATCATTTTCAGTTTTGTTTTGCTAAAAGAATCTCTTAAAGATTAAAAGCAATTTCGTTTTAAATAGCAATTTCAATCTTGGATCTTGTTATTTCTATCAAAATAAGTGGAGCATTAAAAACTAATTAACTTATTTTTTTACTAGATGGCGCCCGCAATTTCATCTCTCTCTCTTATACGCATGCGTTGTCATGACAACGTGACAAAAATTGTTTTGCTATTGGTTACTTGTCAAGTTGTAAGCAATTATAGTTGGCGTTGCCATGACATTACGTGAGTTTGATATGAGCTTAAGAGACTTGCACCTGTCAAAAAAATTCTAGAGAACACGGCCATTGACTGCATCGGTGATTGGAATAATGTTGCTAGTAAAAATAAATGCAAGATTCAACTCATAGTAGCTAGACTATTTATCAATAACTAGCAAAAATCGCACCTCGGATGAACCTCATTGGTTACGATGTTGCCTCTGCGCAAAGTTAAATACAAATTATACACTTGAGAGCAATAAAATCGACCACCCCTTAATTTTTTAGTTACATTATGATTAACTCATTTTTTTGTTTTTGAAGGCCATTTATATAGCATTCCTACTAAAAACTAAATTAATTACCTATCCAATGATGCTTAATTTATACATATAGAGAGTACATACAATCAATTAGGACGAGAAAAACAAAACTGGAAAAAATCACTCGTTATCCCGCTTTGCGGCTGCGAGCTTAATTATCGTATAAAAGGGCTGTTATCAGGAAAAAATGCATCAGTTGTCTATCAGCACTTCTCTGGTGAACATCTTCAGCATTGTACCTGACTTAGCACCTAGAAAAATGGACACCACGCCTCAAGAAGCCACCCAAGCAGTTGCATTGATCCAAGCTGGCTACAATCAATCACAAGTGGCTCGACAGCTTAACCTGAGCCGATCTGCAGTACGTCGTGTATACCAGAGATTTCTATCTACTGGTGGCTACGTTCGTCGACCTGGATCTGGCCGAAGCCGAGCTACTACTCAGCGTGACGACCGCTACCTCGTCAATACTTCTCTTCGGGATCGCCACCTTAACGCGGTTCAGCTGGGGCAGAGGCTCCAATCAGCAAGAAATGTCAGTGTGAGCCGGTGGACCGTCAGAAGAAGACTT
>JAOTAV010000016.1:1199895-1215053 GCA_026546445.1 Cyclargus thomasi | reverse complement strand
ACTTGAGATCGGAAAATGTCTCATTGGTACACGCCTCCACCGGGGTTTGAACCTGCACCCTCTCGAGTGCGAACCAACGGTCTTACCAACGGACGCTCTAAAATTATGCTTGAAAATATTATGACTGAGTGCGCTCTTTGTATGAAAAATGCAATGCGCCCCGTCAACAGTGTATTACCATAGAGTATAATAATCTATATATATTACATAACCAATATACCAACACTTTTATTTGGTTAAGGTATTTTATAATATTACCTTTAGCTAAGAGTTAATTCAATTGCAACGTTATGAGCAGAAAAAATGCATTTAAAATTATTCAGGCGCACGCCGCGGCCGTGCGGGTGTCCGTCGCAGTCGTACGCGCCGTGTGTCAAACGTTTGATCCA
Source organism: Cyclargus thomasi (assembly GCA_026546445.1). NCBI lineage: Eukaryota > Metazoa > Arthropoda > Insecta > Lepidoptera > Lycaenidae > Cyclargus > Cyclargus thomasi. Next base: position 1,214,664 of record JAOTAV010000016.1, on the reverse strand, counting down.
CTTCACGCAGCGTTGCTAATTGCCACGTAGTGTTTAAAAACATTCGTAATGTAAATTAAAAAGAATGGGATTAAAATTGCTTCATTACTTTTGATGCTGTGATGCCACAAATAGACAGACACAAAAACGTCAAACTAATAACACCCCTCTGTTTAGTCGAGGGTTAATAAAAAATATTTACTAATGGGTCCGTTAGTAATTATTTACCATACAGACGTTGTTCAGACTCCTGCCGGGCTAATTTGAGTCTAAACCTTTCTCAGGCACCCTTAAAAACGGAAAATCTGTCTAGTCATTGACGAACATACGCAAGAATATAATTAAAGATGAGGAGCAGTCTTCAAAAAACTTTATACCTTTTGGACCTTTAACTTTCTGCTGAAAAACTCTGGAATACACAGTCGCCAGAGTTTTCGGAACATTATGACATTGACACCTTCAAGAAGAGAGCGTGTTGCCCCTTTAAAAGCCGGCAATACTTGCAACTCTTCTAGAAATGACTCCGTCAAGTCACCCGTTTGCTCGTTGACTGCTTATTTTTATGAAAAGATAATAAAAAATATTATTCATTATTTTATTAATTACCATTTCGTATTTTGCAATAACCACACAATCAATCGTTTTATAATTTTTTTTACAATACAATAATAATTAATAAATAATTCATATAATTACTTTTATTCACAAATTTTCAATTTAAAAAACCTTAAATCGGACTTGATATTTTTAAATGCATACAAAATGATGACAGTAAAAACTAGAAACACGAACTCAACTCCTTAGATTTTTTAAGTGTACAATCATGAATAAAAGTTTTATATTATTTTTTGTAAAATGTAATTTTTTATAGTTTTTATATGAAAAAAATATTTTTGTGCTTCATTTTCATATCTTTTAAGGCACGACGATAATCTATTCATACTTCTGAACCATTGTTAAGAAGTTCGTGTATTTTTTGTTTTAGTTGTAACATTGAAAACTAAAAAACACACGTGTCCCACAAGTGTTTGAGTTTGAATATTTGCGGGTAAGGGTTAACGTCTACCATTAGGTTTCAAGGTTAAGGTATTAAGCCGGTTTAGACACGCACAATTTAATTCCTAGGCACACTACAAAATGATATGCAAATTCACCCTAGCTGTGAATTATAAACTATTGTACAGTTTAGGTGTAACGAGTATGTTATCATAATTATCATCATTATTAAGTGCTAAGTTTGTTATATTTTTAGAAATGTTTGCAGATAATATTTTATTGGAGGTCATTAATATTGTTCTGTTAAATTCTTTAAAAATTAATGCTTCAGTACTTAATCTGCTTTCAAGAAATGTATTAGATGTTTCAAACGAGATCAGCATGTGTTTTAACGAATTTGTTAGCACAATATGTATTTTTGTGCTAAACAGCGTATCTCATAGACAATATTCTGGCCATAACCTCATGATATTAAAAATAAATCGCAAAGTGTATGGCAACTCCGCGTCTGCCCAGGCTGCGTTCCACATTCGAAATAATAATTGTATTAAGGAAACATGAGCGCGGCGCATGTGTTTGTTTGTTTGTTTACCAGTCGGTGACGTCATGTGTTTATTCTCGCGAGTGAGTTGGGCCGCGTTCAACCTGAACCATTTCTTTTTTATTTTTACCGATTTCAAAAAAACTTTTTCTTTTATATTATGACTTTTTTTTAAACGGTTTCTTTGCATTTTCTGATGTTTACTTACAGGAAATGCAGATATGATGCAAAAGTGAATGGGTTTTTGAGTTAAAAATATACTACAAAGAAAAAATTGATTCTGAATGTTAAAATTAAAAAAAAATAAAATTGCCTAGAATGTATAGAAGGCGAAGCTGGTTTCTGTGACATAAGTAGCGTAAAAAAGTATTATTCTAATCAACAGATAAATAAGGCAAAATTTAGTGTCGATAATTTTTTTTGGTAATTGGTACATATTTTGTATATTGCTTTAGCAAAAAAAATTAATAGTTAGTGGAATATAAAAAGTGTTGAACTAATTTTTACAAATAATAATTGTTCTATATAAGCAAAGTTAAAATAACCCTTATCATGCAACCTTATTATATTTTAGTGAGAGGTCAGTGATAATCTCAAGTTTGCGAATTAAAAAATAAGATTTGCGATTGTGAGGTCGCGGTGCGCGGCGCCCCAGTCGCCCCTTGTTTACACACGCACACAGCGGCGCGCACGCACACACGGCCACGCCCGTCGTGCCGCTTATTTAGGTATATTGTTGTTTATTTTATTCGGCGCTATGCTCTACCACGGGGCGAGCCTTTCGACTCAGTTTTAACGCGCACGTTTTATGAAACGACAACTATGCCTCGATGTTCGCTCGCCGCCGATATTTATTCATATCGGAACCTCTAGTTACAAAAATAGCATCGCGGTAAACAAATTCGTGATATTTATTGGTGGTACTGAGTACGATGATAATTTTTTAATTTTTTTCGCACACGTTTTTTGTCGCCCGCCAGTGTTTAGCGAATCTCACAAGTAGTTAATCATAGTTTATTTATACCGCGCAACGTGTGTTAATAAAATTGGGGCCTCGTGTTTGGTTTTTACAACTACATTGCAAATTTATATAGTGGTAAAAAATATTTGAAAAAAAAATGTTGAAGTCAAAAAGCCTAATATTTTAAAATCTAAAATAATATATTAAAAAGTTGTGTTCTCGCGATAAAACTTTCCCTTCAGATCGGTGTATTTTAATAAAAAATTGCAACTTAAAATTCGCGCCTTTTAAAGTTTGAAATTTAAGTTTGAATTTCGGCGGGAGCGCTCAGAGGTGCTAAGGAGTTTGGGACAGAAAGTTTTGAAAAGTGTTGAGCACACATCAAATACGAGTGTTTTTTCAACGCGTCTTCGAGGCTAAGCGCTAGTTGTTTGAACAAGTGTGTTTTCTAATGGATTTATTTTAAGGTGAGTTTAAATTTACTTGTGTTGGTGTTTGTATTGTTTGCTCTAAGTATTTTGTGTGTGTGTTCGCCGGTGGCGGGAAACCGAATACCTAGCCGGTTCTGCGTCTGTGTGCGTGCACAAACAATGCGTGCGTGTGTGTACTTATTGTCACTTCATGTGAGAGGGGAGACGGAGGGAGCTAGTTGTCATGTATTCAGGCGAAGACGAAACTTTGATGAGTTGACTTTTTAATTTATAATTTATGTGTCTGAACAAACTTTATTAATAATTGCTACAGGCTAACATCGAGCCAGCTGTAACTATTGATATTTGATTTATTATTTCTTTTGCATTATATTTCTACACTTCTTCACGATAAGATTACAGTATTGACAATACTTGTATAGTTATTGCTTTAAAATAAAGATTTCATTTCAGAGTAATTTATCCATCAATAAAAGCATTTGCGGCTGGTGCTACTGAGACCAGAGTAGCGTAATATAATAGCTCAATAGCTCAATGACTTCATAATATTGTTTTTGTGCGGTGTGCTATGCGATTCATGTTATCTATTTTATATTTTTTAATGAACGAGGCTTACAACAATCTAGGTTGATCATAGCCGCGTTTCACAGCTGAATCACACTAGTTTGAGACGGAAACTGTAGCCTAGTTATTGTTTCATTGCAATCGCTAAAACTTTTTTCTTTATGTAAAGAATGAAACGAAGTTCTACTAGAAACAAGACTCTAGACAATAGCTGATTCTATGAAGGTTGTTTTTCGTTATAGTAATCGCTAGACGAACGATAAGATAAGCTAATTAACCAATAATAGAATACCTCTTAAGGAACTAAATAAAAGACAAAAACGTATGAATGACTAAATTTCGCATTAGGCACAATGAAGATTCTAAAAAGCGAAATTTATGCAATGCGGAAATATTCATAAAACAAGTTTGTGTTGAATAAAATATATTCGCAAACTTGTATTATAAATAATTAATTAGGTTAATCCATATTTTTATCAAATCCGCACATGTGATTACATGGAATATAAAGAGCGTCCGTGGTCGAACGGGTAAGACCTTTGGTTCGCACTCGAGGGAGTGCAGGTTCGAACCCCGGTGGAGTCGTGTACGAATGAGACATTTTCCGATCTCAAGTACATAATACGGATGCTCATTGCCGTGGGAGAGCCATGCTTTGGCAAGAATGGGCCGGCTCGACCGGGTTGATACCACGACCTCACAGAAAACTGGCGTGAAGCGGCGATGTGCTGTGTTTTGTTCAGTGACTGGGTTTGCCGGTGGCCTAACTTCCCTAAACCCTCATTCCTATTCCTATTACTTCATAAAGACTGGTAACGCACTTGTGACTCTTCGGATGTCCTGAGTGTCCATGGGCGACGGCAGCTATTTTCCATCAGGCAACACGTCTGCAAAATAAACATCGATCATCAAAACGCTATGGCGGAATTAAGGGATTTTACTTGTTTTTGTGATGCCACTCACGCGCCACATTTATTGAGACTTGAGAGTCTTATAGATTTACAAAATGCAGCGCGTATGGTGTGGGTGAAAGTTGAGGTTTCACGTTGCAAACAGCTTCACCGAAATTTAAATGAGGCGCGTAAGGTGCTGACAGATGACAGAGACAGTTAGACGGGGAGGCGAGAGTGCTATTTTTGTAGTAACTCGAGCGTCGTAAATATTAAAGACCTGGTACGTTATGTAAAACGTTATGTAAAAGGTAGATTATGTAAAACGTTTTTTATATTTTTTATTTTATCAGTAAGATACCTAAGACGCTACAACAATGTTAAGGTTATAAAAGAGGAAATTATTCGAAAAATTGTTTACATTGGATATTTATTAGACAGTTTTAGGTAGCAAGGCTAAAGCTTTAGTTGTACGTGACATGAGAATGAGAAGTCATTATTTTTGTTGTCATATAAGTTTTGTTGTTCTGGAGGATTCTGGGTTTTGTCGGGGCTTAATAGCGTGGAATTCGAGCATCGCGTTACGTTGGTAAATGTCTTCGGAACATGAGCATTGCAAGACCAATATTAGCCTATGTCACTCTACATCCTTTCAACTAAGTCAATGCCAAAAATCAAGTCAATTGTCTCGTCGAAAGCAGAAATAAACACACAACTAACAAACTTTCCTATTTATAATATTCGTATGAAACATGTATGTATAACAATAAGCAATATTCATGACCTTTAAATAAATCTAACTTTATTGAAAAACTATGTAGTCCAAAAAAGCTACGACCCTTTAAAGGAGTCAGTTAGAAAGAGAGATCCGATTTTCATTGTGACGTCATAGTCCATAAGCTGCATACAAATTTCATACTGAAGAACGTTTTGAGAGAAAGAGATGGGTAGAAAACTTAAATCGCTAATATCAACTGAATTCAGAGATATTTTGTCATTCTGTATATCTTTTAGCCCACTGTCATAATAATTTACATTCAATAGATGTTGTTTTACTCGCATCTTCCCTATTGTTAGAGTAATGTGGGAGTATGGATTTCGATGCTCGAAACACCCAAATGTTTGAATGAATGAATGAATGAATGAATTATTCTTTATTACGCACACAATACAATCATACCAAATGTTTGTCCAAATTGGTGAGATTCCGTATAAAGTTTCCACAAGTTTCGCCTGGTGGCCCAAAGTGTTCGTGATTGTGCCACTAATGGCCTACGATTAGTGCCCCAGAGATTTAATTACGAGGACGTGACGGCAACTTTCTTGCCACCAGCACAACATTTTACCTCGGGGTGCCTTACTATGATCCTTACGTCATTAGCATAAGGATCCTGTGAGAGGTAAATTGATTGTGAACGTGCAACGCCTGCAAGTTCGACCCTACACAAGGGACGAATTGAAATATGATTATGAAGTCAAAATATAAAAACCTTTGAAAGGCGTAATTATTAACAAAAATGTTGAGTTTTTATAATCTGTACATATTCCCATCTAAATCCGGCCAGTAGGGTTGGCGTGGTTGACGGACAAACATCCAAATTCCAAACAAACTTAGTGAAATAAGTCCTTAGTGAAATTAAAAACCTACCGGTACACAAAAAACGCCTTTAAATTAACTATTTTATGTCCAGTTACACGGCTGGATATTTCTTATAAAATCCGTTTTGAGGTGTCCGAAAATATAATCCAAAAATAAACGTTTAAAATATCCGGAATAAGTCCAAAAAGTCGACGCTCGCTGCGATCCAGTTTCCATAAATGTGGATATAATATCCAACAACACGACAAACCTGATCGTGTCGCGTTATACGAACGAACTGTCAACGTAAATCATAAATCGACAAAAACCAGACTTAAAAATTAAAAATAGTAAAATTGTACAATTAATATATTTATAAACACAAATAGACAAAAAAGTTGGCTGTTGGTCTGTTTGTACGCGCTAATCTCCGTTTCTACTGAACGGATTCGGATAAATCTTTTTTTAATAGCTATTAAGTCTAGGCAACACATAGGATACTTTTTATCGAAGGAAAATGGACGGTTCCCGTGATATACAAATTTTTGGACATCTACTAGTTACAAAATAATAGGCAATGAACAAACATCACGCAAAGGTGATGATGCAATGCATTTTCAATCTTTCGTCATGAACTGAAGGTGCATTTTAGATATGAATGTTGTAAATGGTCATGTTTCGCAAACCGTTTGCCAAACACGACCTTGATGCACTCCAAATTGCACCCTCAGTTCATGGCGTTGAGATTGAATTGAGGGTGCATCTTAGATATTAATGTTGTAAATGGTGTTCATCGAGTATAGCTATTTTCAATCTTCTGCCATGAACTGAGGGTGCAACTTGGATTGCATCAAAGTGCACTTTTGCTTGGTGTTTGTTCCCGCCGTGTAGAAAGTCCTTAAACAGCTACACGCGTCTTGTGCGTTGTTAGTAAGGAGATACTATTCTATTTATTCGAAAATTTGTACTTTCGAAGTTTGATTCCTCGCTAGTCGACGGACCTACGTCATTTAGTTAGAACATGTCAGATCTTGATGTGTAGCTACTATACTTGCTAGATAATGAAATAGGTAATTTACAACATTTGTTTTACAATTTTAAAGGTAAAAGTAGTATTTACTCGAAAGTTGTAAAATGTTTTTTATCCGCTTCTTCCACTTATGTGTTCAATCGTTCACAGTACTTTATCAACGAGTTGATCAAATGCGATTATAGTCGTGTGAGCATCACACACAATCCAGCTATGAATTAACTCTGGTAGCACTAGAATTGTATGCAAAGGATACCTTAGTCAGTATTCTAACAACTACAAAGGCCTTGAGTAGAAGCGACCTGGACCAATAAGGAGAATCCGTGTAAAATAAAATTTATTGAATGCCAAAAAATGTCTGATTTTTCTTGTGAAGAAAATTATTAGCCTAAGTGTAGTCAGAGTTATTATTTAAGTTTTCTGCCCGTCTCTTTCTCTCAAAACGTAATATAGTATGAATTTTGTATGCAGCTTATAGACTTTGACGTCACAAGTCACAACCAATATCGGGATCTCTCTTTCTAACTGACTACTTTAAAGGCTTGTAACTTTGGTGTTTTCAATTTTATCAAAAAACTGATTGGACTACATCGTTTTTTAATAACGATAGACTTGTGTAAAGAAAGAAAAAAAAACTGCATATTCCTCATCAGGACCTCCTGAAGTTAAGTAGCGCGTATGAATACTCTCTGATAAAAGTTTTCACGTAGGCGGTCGTTTAGCTGAAATTCTCAAAAGTACAAATTCCAGCTTTTCATTAACTTTAGTTTAGAAATGTTTTCATCACATCGTTAAATGATCAATTATTTTCATTCTTTCCTGAATACAAAGAGTAAAAGATAGCTTGATAATCCACGCTCAACTTTACCCCCTAACCGTACGCGAGTTGGCCTTATTGAGTTTTTTGTGACGAGAATACCGTTTTTATGAGGCCAATCACCCCTCGGGGCGAAAGCCTTCGCTTATCTTGGCCATTTCTCCCTGAGCTGTAAAGTTTTAGCCATTCGGTTCGCCAGCTGGTTCGCTATTATGTGACTTTGCGAGGAAACCCCTGCGCGACATTTTTCTATTTTCTTGAATACTTTCGCCCGTTTTAAAAACGTTTTTAGGAAACTAGAAAGCATCTGCAGCAGTTTTCTAGTCCAGTGATTCGTTATGGACGCACTGGATATTAGAATACACTGGAAATTAATCCATCCAGTGCAGCAGTGGAATGAACGGTGAGCAACAGCTTCAGGGTGTGTGTTTGTCACTTAATTGCTTCTAAACGACTAACCCGATATTGATGAAATTTTTTGTATGTGTCATAGGGGACTTGAGAATAGTTTATATTAAAATACTAAGACTGTCAGGACAAAGTCTGTCGGGTCCGCTAGTTGAATGAAAAAAACTTCGTAAGACCCAAGATTTCTGATTTTTAGAAGCATGTCGGATCCATACCTCATCTGTCGAATAAGTTGTGGATAGAATGTACAGACACGCCAATTTTATTATTACACTGTTTTATTATACGTATAGATAAGCTGTATATTGTATACAGTACGGAGGTGGAGAGATTTGATGCGGACGTGACAAACGAACACACACCGGGCGAGCGACTTCCCAAACCGCGCGGCTATTTCGGTGGAACGTGCGCCCGCGGCCGCCGCTCACACCGACACGAACAAGGACTAAATAATCACCATCTTACTAATATTATAAATGCGTATGTTAATATATTTCTTCATACATGCCGCGGGGCACAGCTAGTATCTAAATATATTGAACCAATGGTTACTGACTGACTTTTTTTACCCGACTTCCAAAAAATGAGGTGGTTTCTCAATTCGACCGTATGTAAGGATTAATTACGGTTAATGTTGAGGCTTAGGCCAATCCATATAAGGCACTAACAGAGAAAAAGAATTATTTATTACTTTTCAGTTCATCTATCATTTTTTTTGTTGTGGAAGTCGGTTTTTATTTTTTGTTTAAAATTTTTTTTATAGGTAAACTAGATGTCGCCCGCAAAATTGCTTGTAAAATTCAATTATCACATCTAGTGACCCCTCAACAGAACCCGGAATAAACTTTTTAAACTCAAATATGAAAAATTAACTGAGCAGAGTACAATGAGTAGCTGTGAAGCCCCGACTCCGCATAGCGCTGTAAGTGAAAATGATTTTCCCTATTTTCTTGCTTTTCTCTTGAAATTTTGCCAAACATTATTTTTGCTGTAAACCGAACCGATCCCAACGAATGCAAAACCTTGGAAATTCTGGAGTAATAGCGTCAGGAAGGAAAACTCGACTCCTTATTCTTCCATAATTAATATGGGAGAATAAAAAGGAGCTAACTTATAACACTGTCTTAATTCTTATTATATACGAAAAGTTACAGGGGATAGGTTATATAAAGGGATATTTGTATTTAAGCTTGAAGAAAATGTTAACTTTTCTTTTACTGAGCTTCTTCAGACGTCGGAAAACCTTTTTCATTGTCTCCTAAATACCGAATAAACGTTGTATACTAAAAAAGTATGTTACGTATTTACTAATATAAATCTTTATGATTGAAGACAACCAAATATCATTTGGGAAATAACAAAACACAATTCATATTAAAATATGAAGATGGTTTCTACCCACACACGCGGAAATTAATTTTTCCATCGAGAATTTAATATCCGATGTTCAATATTCTCATGAAAAATAACAGATTTGAATGTTTTTTCACATATTCCTTACTTGAAAGCAGTATCCTTGTTAACCTTTTTTCTACTTATATTATAAAGGTGAATGTTCGTTTGGACGTTCGTGCGTTAATTACGCCGAAAATACTGAAAGGATTTTGATGAAATTTTGTCTTCGTACACGTTTGGTATAACATACCCTATACGAACACGAGTTCGTGTCGACGAAGTAGTCAACTTATGTATGACACTTCTAGGATACTTTTTAGAAACTCGGGCAAAGCCGTGGGTGCTGGTGGGTGGGAATGCTAGTTCCAAAAAATTTCACGTCAGAGATACTCCAAAATTATTTTCATCTTGGCGAAATTACTGTATATAATTTCTAGTAGAAAAGCTGTTAAGTTGCAATGCTGTACTTATACTGTTTTTATACACCTTAAAAAATATTTCTCTTTGTCAAAAAGCAGTAACATACGTTGCGCGTCGGTGTAGTAAACAGCCATCGCTAACGAGAATCTTGTATTTCGGTAGTAGTTGACTGTAATAGCATGATTTATTTATACTGCCACAACCTCCCTGCGCCCGCGCCGCCGCCCGCCGCCCGCAGCCCGCCGCCCGCAGCCCGCAGCACGGCGGGAACAAACATCACGCAAAGGTGCAATTTGATGCAATCCAAATTGCACCCTCAGTTTATGGCGGAAGTTTGAAAATAGTATATACTCGATGGATACCATTTACAACATTAATATCTAAGATGCACCCTCAATTCAATCTTACGCCACGTACTGAGGGCGCAATTTGGAATGAATGAAGGTCGTGTTCGGCAAACGGTTTGTCAAACACGACAATTTGCAACATTAATATCTAAAATTCCCCTTCAGTTCATGTCGTAAGATTGAAAATGCATTGCATCATAACCTTTGCGTGATGTTTGTTCACGCCGTGTAGAACGCTCTTAACTTTTCATTAGCACCCGCTACACAATACTGGAAGACTTTGTTGGATACGCAGGTGAAAGTTAAATTTATATGCTTCACTAAGATTCGAAGCTTATATAAAATTTTAAGGACTACCTACAAAAATCTTCAAAAAAATCTATTCCTTACCCAACTATAAATACTAGAGGTCGCCCTGTGATCGAAACTCGATCGTAAATATTTTAGTCCACCGTGTAGAGGAACTATATACAAACTATTATCCATTTTCAATTCAATTACATATTTCAATGTAGCATTAAGGTCTCGTTACCAGGTCATTAAATTTAATTTAAAAAACCAGACTTCAACCGTAAACAAAAGAGTATTTCGTTTAGGATTATCGTGACATGTCAAAACATTGTAGTGTGCGCAGCGTTTTATTTATTAAAAATATGCAAGAGTATATCATATTTTAAAATAATATTGGTATTCCACGCTCCCCCTCCATATCACCTATAACTGGGAGAAATTTCGTGCTTTTAGATCTACGCGTCTTTCGTAAAAAGGGGTACAAAGTTTTTATTAATATATACATAGATTAAAAAGTAGAGACAACGAAGCATGTTTCTTCTGTGGTTGAAGGGCTTACATTAAATATAGGCTCTTAGATTTAGGCAAGGTTTCGCAGTCTGTAGTCATGTTTCGGTGTTTAAGACCTCCACCCGATACCACGGTCTTATAAAAATCCGGCGTTGCACTGGGTTCATGCTGCCATTTCAACTTCATGCTCCTACCTGTTTTAACTAACATGGTTATTTTTAAACACGACAATTTCCATAAAAACATAACGGGCTTATAAATTACAGTGTACTTAAAACTTAAAAACATTTTTATATCTTACGAATGCATTTTATACTACAGTTTAGCTGGGGACAATAAATTTCTCTGTAAGTGGATCCGAAATGTTTTTATATGTAATGTTTGAGCTGGTAGTAATTTGCAGCTCACAGGTGTCTTTGGAAGTCGTAAAAGTCGGGGTAGACGTTTACGATCTGTGCTATACTCGCATTTGCTCGCGGTTTTGCCTGCGTTGAAATTATTTATCCCGCAGATGCATAAATCGGAAATAAAAAGTTTTCCTTTTTACCCGACTGCGCCAGAAGTAGGTTTATGTTTCTCGAGTGTATGTATGTATGTATGTATAATTTGGTATGCTCTACAACCATAACGGCTTGATGGATTTTAATTTTTAACGTATGAGGTATCATTAGATTCGCGCGAAATCCCTACATTTTTCTAAGATCAAAGTATTCTATCTAAAGTTTTAGCGAAATCGGTCTAGTGGTTTTGGCGAAAAACGTCATAAAATCAGATCAATGAACAAACTCACTTTCGTATTTATAATATTAGTGTGTTTCTATTCTAGGACAGTGCCGGAGGTGGGTTTTACAGCTTATTTTAACAGCTTATAAATTAATTTGCCGATTAGCCACTCGACAGTGTGCCTATTACGATGTGTTGGTGATTGTCAAAGTTATAGATAGTGCCTGTGCTCACGAGTCGTTTTAGCATCTAGCAATTCAATTATTAATATTTTTCCACAGACGACCTTACAAAATTGTCACTGTCAATTGTTGTATGAGAAGATATTGAATATGAAGTTTTCTCAAGATCGTATTAAATATATTCTATGGTATATATTGAAGAAGAAATAAGACAAGAAAGGGCTAGATCAGAAGCAAAACGATAATTTGATTGAATTTATAGATGATGATAATAATAATAATAATAATAATAATATCTATGGATGCTTCATACCACGTCAATCTGGCCCTGTGCTAAGTACCCGAAGGACTTGTGTTACAGGTACCAGACAACTGAAATATATTTAATACTTTTATACTATACACATACTTAAGATTTTTATTATATAATACACATATTTAATATCCATCCATGACCCAGGAACATTGAAAAACTTTTTTTTTTTGTTCCGTCGGCGGGATTCGAACCCGCGACCCCCGGCGTGAGCTACCAAAGCTCAAACACTGCGCCACAGAGGTATATTACAAATATATATTACAAACAAATAAAAGTATCGAAGCTTCCTATTATAGCCAATTTTAATGTCTTCTTTAGAATGAAAAAGAATCATCGGTATACTATCTCTTATTTTTTTAAGTGTATGGTGATTAAGTTAACCTAAACTAACTTAACCTAAACAAGCAACATAAAATTGCAGAAAATTACACAGCAATATTATATTTTATGATTTTGTGATAATTGCAGCTTATAAAAAACACGTAATAAGCAAATATATTAAGTTACCTCTAAACGACTAACACGTCTAAGAGTTTCGGCGTACGTAAAAAGGCTTTTAAGATGGTGGCCCATTTTTAAATAAATTGAGTTGGAAGATTCTCGAATACTTTGTCCAATGGCACTTAGCACAGGATGAGTAAGCAGAATGACTGCATTCGTCATTAACATGGAGTTTTTTTTTTAATTTCAGCAAAATGTAAGAAAATTATAGGTCTAATTCTGTTACATTATGAAAATCTTTCTATGTTTTGGTTCGATTATCCAAATATTATAATAAATTGTATTCATATATACAAATTATATAATGCTGAAGAGGGTGTTTGTTTGTTTGAACGCGCTAATCTCAGGAACTACTGGCCGGAAATGAATTTTTTTTTGTGTTCGTTAGTCCATTTGTCGAGGAAGGCTATAGGCACATCACGCTACGACCAATAGGTGCCGAGCAGTAATCAAAAAATTTTGTAAAAACGGGATAATTTATAAAGCTTTACTAACTGTTAATTTAATATGTTGGTTATTTATCGTCATGATAAACCTTATAGGTTGAAACTAATAGCTTACAAGTATATGTTTATTATATTTATGTGATATTTCTCGTTTAACTAAATTACTTATACATTAATCCATCCTATTTCTCACTGTAATATATTATATCACTCATATAATATAGGCAAAAAATCACACCGTTTGTTCAAAATACAGATAAGAATATTATGATATTCGCAAATCATAAAATTCAGCAAATGAGGTAAAGCTTTCTGCAGCGTTAGAGATCAAAATATTAAATTACTTACCAACGTTCAGTTGTAAGTCATTTTAATTGTTATTGTTATACCTACCTAAATAACAACTAAGATATTGGGTTATGATTGCTTCCTTAATTAATAATATAATATTATAATGTTGAATAACTATATAACAAAATATAGTAAGTTTTGGATATGTTATAAATAACTTTATCAATTATAAAAATATTCGATTACTGTAAGCAGCATACTAAATGCAAAAATAACGAAAATTATCAAAAATATCAAAGTCAATTTGCTGGAAAACTCCACGTGCACAGATGAATATGTTCAAAAGAAGAGTACACTTGACAAAACCGCGAACGTTTACAACTGTTTGAAAGCCTCGCAGAAACGTCCGTTCCTCAGCAAAGGAATCATGCTTATGTCCCCGCTTGTAGTTTATGAAACAATATATCCTCTGAGAAACCATTTTAAATCTTCCCTTATAACCTCTTGTAAAATTTGAATCATGTTGTCTAGTGGATTTATATTGTCTGCACGATAAATTCAGATATATTACACAAAGTTTGTGCAAACTTCTCCCAACTATGTTCTCTACCTTTTTATAATAATATTTTTATTTTATATATAAATCGATAATACATTGAAAAAAATGTATTGTCTATTTGTATATAAAATAAATATAAGAACAGAATAATATTTTAATCGGTATGATTAAAATATTATTGTTCTTATGTCTGGTTTACACGTATTAAGTAGATAAGTAGTGAACTAAATTTTAACTTATTTTAAGTAACTTAACTGTATGTAAACACAAAATTTAGTAGCAAGTAGCAAGTTAAGTCACTTAATTAAGTTAAAATTTAGTTAACTACTTATCTACTAAATACGTGTAAACCAGACATTAGTCGCAGCGTGATGATACTTACCGCCGCCCAGAGACGATGATTAAACATGATCAAATAAAGAGTTTGAATTTCTTATTCATTTAATTCGAGCTAAGAAATTAATATTTATCACTATTAAGTAAACTAGGGGCAGTAAAAAAAAATCTCAAAATTGTTATTCTATCCGGACTATCCTCGAAATGTCAGCACGATGGTGGATCTACAGGGGCGTCGGTGAGCTCCACACATGGG
>JAOTAV010000016.1:1165038-1191950 GCA_026546445.1 Cyclargus thomasi | reverse complement strand
GAGCTTTACTGTGCGAGGCAGAAAGTTACGCGAAAATCGTACTGTGGAAGACTGCCATTCATCAAGACGATATGGGTAGTAAACCTTCCGCGTAGGCCGATGGCGAAAAATTGCTGGTGGAATGATTCCGAAGAATTCCTCTGAGCACTCCCCGTCATAAAATCTATAAGGGATCTGCATCCTTTATAGATTTTATGCTAAGCTACAGCGAAGCTACATCCCAGCGCAACTCCAGGGGGTCCAGCTTGTTTGAAATAACCTGGCAATACGAGCGGCTCTTCGCTGGATACGATCTAGAGGGAGCAATTGGTATTTAGGTGCCCTGCCCAGAGATGTGAACAGTATTCCATATGGGGCCGAACCTGTCCCTTGCAAAACTGTTAAATATATAATATACTAAGGGCGTGTTTCACCGCTTACTGTTAAAGTTTCTGTTAGGCACAACTTTTTTGACAGATTCTCCATACAAAATCTGCCAAATAAAATTGTGTCATATAATTAGACTATCTGTAACTGGCGTGAAACGACGTTGTTCAGTGAATGAGATTACCGGTGGCCCAGCTTCCCTATTCCCTTTTCACTTATAAAGGGCCGGCATCGCACTTGCGACTCTTCGGATGTCATGTGTCCATGGGCGACGGCAGTTGCTTTCCATCAGGTAACCTGTCTGCTCGCTTGTCCCCTAAATATCATTAAAAAATGCAAGGTACCGATTAGATTTCTTAAAGCGGTCAGTATCATACTAATAAATTATAACTGCGAAAGTTTATGAGTTTGTCAGTGTGTATGTTTGTTACCTTTCAGACTGACATGGACTTAATTCGCTTAAATTTAGAATGCAGCTAGCTGGTATTCTGGATTAACCATAGGCCACTTCTTCGCGGATAGTACCGAGGGGCACAACTAGTCAATTTTTAATTGAAGACATAAGTGGAAGAACCGTATAAGTAACATTTTTGCAACCTTCGAGTATAATATACTAATTATTTCTTATAAAATTTTGAGAAATTTTGTAATTTACCTATTATGTTATCTAGCTAGTGTTTTTGTAAGCCCGCATTATTTTTATTTCAAATACTTTTTTTGGTCCAAAGGCGTCCATTACGCAAAAAACCGGGTTATAAATGAGTTATCTGCTTCATCCACATATGTCTTCAATTGTGTTTGCATGTTCGGCTAACCTTTACTATACGAAGTATTCTCCCCACAGATTTACGATGAAAAAGCATTTTAAAATGACAACGTCATATCCGCACATAGGAGGTAGTTTAAGGAGTAATATGTACTTGGGGCTTAACAGGTTTTGAGAGCAACTTAAGTGAGTACAGCTCAAGTTCACAACCTATTACGGGCTCTGTTCTGTGCTTTTCTAGCTTAAGGATTACTTCGAACAAACTACCAGTTAACTGTACTAACTATACTTAAAATAACGAGAGTTTTGTACAGATTTTGACATCCTATATAAAGTTTTGTCTTGATTTGTTGTTTGAACTTCAGGTAGGTTATTATACAGGTAAGTGATTAGGTATGTGAAGTTAAAGATATTCTATAAGTTTACTTGCGTTAGGTTTCGGGATCTAATTTTATAAAGCACATATATAACATAGAAATCAAAGTCAATTCAGAGACGGTTATCTTAGTTGCTTTGTTAGCTCCTAATTTTGATGAAATCGGACAGAGATATCTCAGTCGAAGATTAAAAATTAACGACTTGAATTGAGTTTGATTTTTGCATAAGGAGTAATGAGAAACATTGTTTATTAGTATGGGAGTAATTGGTCTATGAAACAGAGATTAATAATAATAATAATAATATACTTATTTGAATAAAATGTGATACAAAAGGTGTTACAGTAAAAATTAATGGGTCCAACATTCTGCCCTGTGAGAGCGTGCAAAGTTTTTGTTAGTGTTTTACAATATTGTCAGCAGCGACACTACATTACATCTTATTACATGTCATGAAATATTTAAGCTTTTTTTTCATATTTTTTATAAACATTCTAAAGCACAGTGAGTGACATTTTCTAAAATATATCAATAATAATTTAATGTGAGAAGAATATATAATGATGATAATGTCGATCAATATAAAATTATTTCAAATAACAAAACAAAACACATTAATCGTTTAAAAATTCTTAAAGCACAGCGAGTAACATTTTCTAAAATACATCAATAGTAATATAATGTCAAAAGAAATATACAATAATAATAATAATGTCAATTAATATAAAATTATTAAAAAAACAATTTTAAACACATTTATCATTTAAAAATTCTTTTACGTCATAATAAGATTTATTTATTAGCGTTTTTTTTAATTCTCTTATAGCGCGTTTCTTGGTGTGTTTCTTCTTCTGTTTCTTAGCGTGTTGTATTTGGTCAAGTCCGAAAACTTGTTCGTGCCGTTTGAAAGTAAACCTCCAGGCCTCACTCAGTTACTTGGTACTAAATGGGCGATTATGTAACCTTTTCGCAAATGATTAGAATAATAAACATGTGTGTCTGGTTTAACACGTTTTGTTATTTCCGGACAAGCCGTAGTCGTACGTGAATTACCAAACGGAACATAAAAAATTACTGGGCATATTTTAGTAAAGGTTAATATCAGGCTACGTATTATGTAAATATAATCGAATGATCCTAAGTTTTTTCCCTATGGTATACCTGACCTACGGTTTACGACTCAGTGCTGATAAAAAGTTCAATTCTAGTAGGTCAGGAATTCAGAATAAGGAGGCAGTTTTACTAAAACAACCGAACGCCTTGTTAGTTTAAGGTTTATTAATGCAATCCAGTATAATCTATTTATTAATACGCGAGCGGAAAACTTTGTACCCCTTTTGACGAAAAACGCGTAGATGTAACAGCATGAATTTTCTCCCAGATATAGTTGATATGGAGCAGAAGCGTGGAATACCAATATTATTTTAAATTATGCATAATTAATATTATAAATACGAAGGTGTATCTTTCTGTCTGTTCCTCTTCGCGCTCAAACCATTGAACCAATTATGCTGAAATTTGGTATGGAGACACTTTGAGTCCCGGGGATGGACATATGATATTTTTTATGCCGGAAAAATGTACGGCATCGCATCATCTAGTTTTAAAACACAAAAAAGTGTGCCTTTTGCTCACACTAAGCCCACTTTAACACTGGCCTCATTCACATGAAATTTAAAGGAGCTTCAATCTATATCTTTATCTCCAAAGCTCCAAATTATAAATGCGACTATATCAACAAGACTAAATGTCCAAAAACAGAAAATCCGACTGCAGGAACCATTGCAATTCGAATTTCGCGCTGTTTTGGCTGCAGGTCGTGCCAAACAATTATACATACATATATACTCTCAAAAAGCATAACTCTCCATCTGCGAGTCAAGTAAAAATCGAAATCGTATCAGTTTTGGGAATAACACCCTTCTACTGTTTAGTAGATATTTAAATATTCAGGTTAATCGATGAAAATTCGCCTTTTTATTGTTTTCAATAACCTCACGCAGTGTTATAATTCGATGTCTCTGTTTGGTCACACTGCTCGATGTTTGTAACTCGATTGTATTAAATTACGGTTTTGTTTAGAAAATATTGTGCCGTTTCAAAATAAAACATCTGCTATCGGGTGGCAGGTTCAGAAGGTTCAATTCATCATCATCATCATCTTTATAAAGATCATTAGGTCGTCGTGTCCTGATGCTTCTGGAAGCCTCCTGCCACGGAAGTTTTTTTTCCGCTCCTATAGTTTGATCAAAATAACTTGGCACGTTATGTCAAAAAAATATATTATATGAAGCTTTGTGCCAACTTACGACGAATAGAGCATAAAAAAGATTTTGCTCTAATGTTTAAGTTAAGATCTAGTTTTCTTATTGCTTAAAAACTGTATTCATACATTTATTTAATTTTGACTACTCCACGGTTTTGTAATTTTGCATGTTACCTAAATTTTTATTGTAAATTAATCTAATCTAAAGAAAAAATGTTCACAATAATAATTTTATTCACAATTGTAATGTACCTAATTACATAGTATATTTTTTGTTATTTAGTTGTAATAAATGATTACCGTTAAAACAAATTACATTTTTTATTGAAAACAGTTCTATATGAACGATTTATTGGAGGACTCTAACTTAATAAAGTTTTATCAAAAAGTTTATATAACATTGTGCGTTGGGTAAAATTCATCACGGTAGTCAAGTTTATTATTATTCTCTAATGTTACAGATTGATTTCAAAACATTCGGAACGATCTGCGCCTCAGTCAGAGCTCGGCAGAGGAGCCCGCAGGGTTCCATACTCGGACCCCCGTTCTTCCAATCATATACAAGTAACTCAAAAGCTCCCGAAAAATCTGTAATTGGATGTGTCACCGCAAAGATGTCGACGCCGATATAAATGAAACGGTGGGTTATATAATTTTCTAAAATATATGTAAATAATAACACGTATGTCAAGGATACGTGTTTTGACGAATAGTTTTTACGATTTCACATTCATTATTGAAATTTCCGCTTTAGTATTTTAATATTTGTCACTGGATGACCTTGTGCGTTACCTATTGCCGATATGTGTTTACTCGTTTTTAGCATAGCTTTGAATTAATCATGTGGGTGTCAATATAATTTACATTTATATCTACCTTGTACACCCATGTACAGTGAAAACCTTTGTTTCTGTACTAATGAATTAAAACTATAGTTAAATGCGTAAATTGTGGGTGTTTATTTGTATAAGACAAAAACAGTGGACAAATTTTGGTTGGGTTTGGTTTGGTATTGGACTTGTACAAGGATCTACTATATATACTATTTACTGTCTAATCTAAGGTTAGAAGAATTTATGCTTAAAATTCTAAAAACAGTAGTAGTCCTATGGAACAAATAGTACACAGTATTGCTAGAGAATGAAGTAAGTAGCAACTCGTAACTTGGTATCAAAATACCGTATTAATTTCTATGAATAATATATAATGGGTTATGTTGGTTGTATGTTATTCGGCACATAATCGTCCGTAGTACTTTGTCATATCGCCTATCATAGTCGAATGTCGGCGGACAGAAGCGAGTATGACCTTTACACAAACGTGTCGTCTGTATTCGTCAGTTATGGTGGAGGCATGTACCAATAAGGCATTCTCCGATCTCAAGTACATAATACGGATTCTCATTGCCATAGAATAGCCAAGCTTCGGCACGAATAGGCCGGCTCGACCGGAGTGATACCACGGCCTCACAAAAAACTGACGTGAAACGGCGTTGTGTGGCCCAACTTCCCTAATCCCTTACCCTTATTCCCATTCCCAACTCCCTCATATGGGTCGGCAACGCAATTGCGACTCTTCGGATGTCGCGAGTGTCAATTTTATACAATATTAAAACAAATTATCGAGAGGAGCCATAAAAAGGCTTGTAACGTATTAGATGTATGTTACGACAGGTGGGCATGCATGTAAATATTATATACATAACAGCTGACTCACTTACTCCACACCTATTAATTATTTTAGTGTCGATGGTCCCTAAACGTATATAAAAATGCATGGTTTCAGCGCGATCTCGCGCCCCAACCTAGGGACGCAATGGAATAATGACAATAACCCGACTCAGAAGGAAATTGATATAACTTTATGGGTTTGACGTAATGCCTCGCCGAATGCATACGTCTCCTCCTTACACGATTGAGTAGCGGGCATAATCGCCTCTGCCAGCCAATATTAGTTTATATTTGCCTTTGATTCGCGAGTTGATGATGATCGTGCAGTATACGGTGTAAAGAACGTATGAATATGAAGTGGCTCCGTTAGAAAGTATTACAGGAGCCTTGTCGAAGTTGGCAAAACCGTACTCGCGAATATTTTTAAAGAATTAAAGTTTGAAAAGCCAGTAACGCATTAGAGACGGATGTCCATTTCTTTGGACGAAATTTTGTTCATCCCAGTTTTATAAAAAGCTCAATGTAGGCATATTTTATACAGCCTTAACCATCTGGCTTACGGTACTGCCTAAACAAATATTGAGCTTAAAGCACTATGTTCAGCGATATCAACGTTATGTTCAGTGTCGGATTTAGTACTACCGGTTTTTTCATGTTTTATTTAACATCAATTAAAATAAACATGAAGAACCTGGCTTAGTGCCTGCAGCGTTCCTTTCTATATAGGAAGTGCCCCTTTTCTTCTGGTGCTCGGGGTCCCTTACGCCGACCCCAGCCAAGCCCCAAATTTGAATTAGTCCCAAAGAGTGAACATGTCAGTACGTCTCGGAACTACCTACTACGGACGGGTTACCTGGTGGAAAGCAACTGCCGTCGCCCATGGACACTCGTAACATCCGAAGAGTCCCAGGTGCGTTGCCAGCCTTTATGAGGGAATAGGGATTAGGAATAAGGATAGGGGGATTAGGGAAGTTAGGCCACAGGTAAAATCACTCACTGAACGAAACACAGCAACGCCGTTTCACGTTCGTGTGTGTGAGGTCGTGGTATCAATCCGGTCAAGCCGGCCCATCCGTGCCGAAGCATGGCTCTCCCACGGCAACGAGCATCCTTATAAGGTACTTGAGATCGGAAAATGTCTCATTGGTACACGCCTCCACCGGGGTTCGAACCCACCACCTTCTCGAGTGGTCTAGAAGAAGAATATTTCACGTTTACTGATAAAAATATGTAATATTCAATTTATTTCAATCGTTTATTTACAAATATTATTCGTTGCGCCCCCCGTATCGTTTCTTGTTTTTATTCGATTACTTTTTTGTTTAAATATTTGGACTTGAATCCAAAACAATACAATATTTTTTAGATTTACACGTCTCGGTACTTGTGTGTTTACATTACATTTCAAAATAATAGGTATTCCATATCAAAATGCTTTAAATAACAATGCATTCCAATAGTATTTGAGCGTCCGTAGACTAGTGGGTCTTTTGGTTCTCGAGAGGGTGCAGGTTCAAACCCCGGTGGAGGCGTGTACCAATGAGACATTTTTCGATCTCAAGTACATAATACGGATACTCATTGCCGTGGGAGAGCCATGCTTCTTCACGAATAGGCCGGCTCGACCGTAGTGATACCACGGCCTCACAGAAAACTGGCGTGTTTCATTCCAAACCAATTGGCCCAACTCTCTTAATCCCCCTATCCCAATCCTATCACCGCAAAAAGGCTGACAACGCATTTGCGACTCTTCGCATGGTACGAGTGTCCATGTGCGACGGCTTTTCGCTGCGGAATAAATGGATTAATAAAACAATATATTTATATTGTATATCTAACAGTAGAAATATATTCAATTATTTATAAATATATTACCCATTAATCCACACCAATGACTTTATATCGAAGTTGTAACATATTATGATACTACCGATAGTGTCTCTAAACTTTTGTGAACTCACTCAGAGGACACACAAATAAATCAAATTTTTTATTGACTGTGTTAAATATTAAGTAATTTCCAGATTTTTTTGGCATTTTTTTATCGCCAGTGCAGATACTCTCATGCAATTACAGTGTTACAGAACTAGAAAAAAAATGTGCAGGTACACTTCGCAGTGCCCTTAGCTACGAAACACGTTAAGCCGAGACCTGGTAGCAATTTTTGAGTAGGTCTTTAAGGCGAGCTGAAACCTTGCAATGTATCACTCCTATAACACCCCAATACGGTGCTGCAGACCTAGCTGGTGAGAAGCGGGGCTAAAAAAAAATTGTATTGAAATTTCAAGTTTTAATACACGATTTTTTATAGATTGCGAGCAATTTTCGAAAAACTTTTTTTCCACATGTCTGGCAAATTTCCAAACACCACTAAAAATCTGGTTTATCATTTTTTTTCTTTAAATATTCAATTACAACATATAAAATACATATTTCTTCAAAAAATATTTTTTTTATCAGAGTCAAAATGTAGGGTAGGCCCCGCTTCTCTGCAGTGTATTGGGGTGTAACATGATAGTTTTAAAAAAAAACCAAACGGGTTACCTGATGAAAGCAACTACCGCCGCCCATAGACACTCGCAACATCAGGGTTGCAGGTGCGTTGCCGGCCTTTTGAGAGGGAATACGCTCTCTTCTTGAAGGTTTGTAGGTCGTAACGGTCCGGAAAGTTATATGATATGATTTCAGCTAGCTTTAAATACCTACTCAAAATTTGCTATGAGCTCTCAGATTATGTAGCGGCTACATAATCTGAGAGCTCATAGCAAATTTTGTTACATTGTAGCCCGTAGCACGTCGTAGAGCTCGCTACGGAGGGCGGCGTCGACCCTTTCCTTGTTAAGCGTTTTCAAACTCACATATTTTATTATTTAAATATTTATTCTTTGAATTGTTTTATTACTATTAAAACAATTAATTCTCTTTGTTTCAGACTCCAATGGTGCAGATACCTTTACGGGTAAGATTTTTTAGGTTGTATAACATTTTTGTTATATATAACTTAAATGTTAAAAGTAGAAACTTACTGTTTATAACACAATGAAAGTAACGACAGACAAATTAGCTGTCGTGGAAATTACAAGTACAATCCGATCGATAAAAAAGCTTAACGTTCAATATCTATATAATTTTGTGTGAGATATGTTAAAATCGTACAAAAGCGACAAGCAAGAAACAACATTTTGTCGTTAAAGTTCTAAAACCACGTAAGTCACTTTTTGGCTATTTCGTAAATCGGAAAACGCATCGTTTAAGTTAATCAGAAACACGTTATGGCTAACAAAAACTTGTACAATTTTTTAATTGTAAAATCTTATCAGTATGCTGATCTATACAAAATTCAATCAATTGTTTCGCTCTCCGAAAAATTTCCAAATTTGATTTACGTAGAACTTCAACGACGATGTGTAAAACCTCATTTTTAATTTTATTGATTTAAATCTCGCATGGATACAAAAAACAGTTTTTTTTTCATAATTTGTTTTTTTTTACTAATTACAATATTTTTATTTTACTGTTTATGCTAATTTACTATAATTACAATATTTTTATTTTTCTGTTTATGCTTGAGTTATTACACCACAAATTCTTAGTTGAAAATTCTAAACATTTGCTAATCAAAATACTGGATTTCGGCTTGTAATTACTATTATAGTTATTCAAATAAATATTTTATGCATAAAATAATTATTAATATAATAATCTGCTAGGCTGGATATAGTACAAACCTGATTATAAAACTGAAACAAGCTGCTGTGTATGTCTATTACTTTTTCCCACGGGTTCGCTCGCGTGAAGAAGTACTTTCATACAAACTTTCATCTCGGTTTTTTCCCTTGGCGAATGGTCTGTGTCATAATGTGCATAATATCAGCTCCATCCGTCCAGTAGTTTTAGTTGTGCATTGATCAACATGTCTGTCAGATACGTTTCAGATTTATATGTTTTAGAGCGTCCGTGGCCTAGTGGGTAAGACCTTTGGTTCGCACTCGAGAGGGTGTAGTTTCAAACCCGGGTGGAGGCATGTACCAATGAGACATTTTCCGATCTCAAGTACCTTATAAGGATGCTCGTTGCCGTGGGAGAGCCATGCTTCGGCACGGATGGGCCGGCTTGACCGGATTGATACCACGACCTCACAGAAAACTGGCGTGAAACGGCGTTGTGCTGTGTTTCGTTCAGTAAGTGAGTTTAGGTGACCTAACTTCCCCAATCCCCCTATACCTATTTCCATTCCCTCATGAGGGCCGGCAACGCACTTGCGACTCTTCGAATGTCACGAGTGTCCACGGGCGATGGCAGTTGCTTTCCCGTGAGGTAACCCGTACCTGACGGGAAAGCAACTGCCATCAGATACCATAAGCAACATAAGCCCAAAATACCAATACCGGTTCTTATAGAGTTAGGTTAATTAGAAAAAAAAAATTAATTTAACTATTTTATTTCCTAAAACATGGTAGAAGAAAATCATAAAAATATTATATAACAGACATATAAGAAGTACATACTAAGCTTTATAAAGGTTTGTTCTCAACCTTTTAAGGGGCAGTTGGTAAGATGGTTAATTAAATATGTAGTCACTGGCTCTTACCCTCAGCTTTCTCTATGTGGAATTAGGGCTAGAATCTAGACATACTTTACCCCACGGGAACAATTCTAAGACCTAATCGTATAGGTAAAAAAAAAATCGGTTTTGGCTGTAAAATGTAACTGGATTTAATTATATCTATATATTAATACGAGAGCGGAAAACTTTGTGCCCCTTTTTACGAAAGACATGTAGATATAAAAGCATGAAATTTCTCCCAGTTGTAGTTGATATGAAGGAGGATCGTAGAATACCAATATTATTATAAAATATGCTTTAATCTTGTATATTTAAAAAAAAACGCTTCGCACACCTTTTGACATGTCACGATAATCATACACGAAACACTCTTTTGTCATTGAAGTCTATGAATTTGAATTGAGGATAGATTACACTTTTATAGCTCCTCTACACGATGGATTTCAATATTTATGGTCGAATTTCGACCACAGGGCGACCTCTAGTTACATTGAATAACACGAGAAATTGATCTGAAATGTAAGTCACCCGATTACCCTCCTTGCATACCAAATTTCATTAAAATCCGTTCAGTATTTGCGCCGTGAATATTGTATAATCGATAAGCATTCAAAGAAACACACACCTCTAGAAAATTCTTACTAGCGAAAAGCGCAGCTTTATGAGGACTCGCGTGATTTTTATAAATGCTGGTTATATGGTATGGGCCTACCAAAGAATTCTGTAAGTTGTTATAGATTTTTAAATAAAGTTTGACGATTCTGGTTATATTATCAATATTCTGTATAGCTGACCTATCTTAGGTATGCGTACCTATTCAATTTGAACTGGAATCTATAATATCCTCCATAATTCTCTGGTCTCGATGCTTTCAATATAGTCTATGGCTGTGAATGACATTGACATTCGTAACGCGCTTTCTTTTAAATATGCAAAATTAAATGTATATTTTTCAATATTTCTAAGAGATTTTTTAAATATTTTTTTTCCTTAAGAACCTTCTCCTAATAATAACAAATACGACAAAAAAGAATTGGTGAAATCGGTCCAGCCACAATCGGTTTCATGGTGACAAAATTGTAACTAAATTTTAAGTTATTAACTGCTTGTAAACACAAAATTTAGTAGTAAGTGGGAAGTTAAGTCACTTAAAATTAGTTTAAAATTTAGTTAACTACTTATCTACTTAATATGTGTAAACAAGACATAAGTCAAAAATGGCAACTTTTCAGGAGAGCGACACAATTGATTGTATTTTGTATAGATCACCTTCCTAATAAGATTTAAAAAATTGTACAAGTTTTTGTGAGCTGACACGTGTTCCTGATTAACTTAAGCGATGCGTTTTCCGATTTTCTGCAAAACGGCATCAAAATGACGAAATAGCCAAAAAGTGACTTACGTGGTGTTAGAACTTCAACTACGAATTGTACATTTATATTAATTAAGATTATAATTCTAACTATAGACTATTACATCTTGCTTAAAAAAAAAACGATTTTTTTAAGTTAATCTATACTTATAGATGGCGTTTGTAGTAATATAATCTACTACGCAAAAGCTCAAACCTAT
The DNA here is from genome assembly GCA_026546445.1 of Cyclargus thomasi. Lineage (NCBI taxonomy): Eukaryota > Metazoa > Arthropoda > Insecta > Lepidoptera > Lycaenidae > Cyclargus > Cyclargus thomasi. Next base: position 1,180,366 of record JAOTAV010000016.1, on the reverse strand, counting down.
TATTTTACAAGATTTTTTTTTACAAACCTGTTCATAGTTCTGTATGAGCTGTACAATTTCTACGTCAAGATTATTTATGTACAGTACAGTACATTTATGTACAGTACATAAAATAAAAATCACTGTTCCGTTAATTAACCAAAATATATTAAATCAGTCCCATCACTGGAAAAAAGCAGTAAAATTAAGTTTTTATTCGCAATAAAATCAAATGGTCTATCTTTTGATTGGCTAAGCAGTTCTTTTACGATTAACCTGGGAAAAACATGATCACATAAAACCACCTTTTTGTCTACTCCGTAATGTATCATATTAATCTGATCACGGTAAAAACAGACAAAAACAGACTTTTTTATATTTAGGGGGCCGGCGAGCAGACGGGTTACCTGATAGAAAGCAACTGCCGTCGAACATGGACACTCGTGACATCCGAAGAATCGCAAGTGCGTTGCCGGCCTTTATGAGGGAAAAGGGATTAGGGAAGTTGGGCCAACGACAAAGGACAAAAATTAAATATTACATTTTCGGTGATGAAAAATTTTACAATCAATCACCGAAAATGTAATATTTAATTTTTATTTGAGTAAAAATCAAAAATTAAAAAAAAAAAACTTTCAAGATCGTGTTACTATAAATCTCCATAAAGATCTTGAAATATATAGTGCTGGGTAGTAACAGAATTGATAACGAGTTGGTATGTAAATACAAAGGTGATTTGCAAAATTTTCCAAAAATCATTTCCTTCAAAATCACAAGGAAGTACAAGTTAGAGGTTTGCCGATGTATAATTTAATATTATATATTATAATATATATTAATTTTATTTTAATGGCTAGGAAACTATAGATGACGAAGATACGACTTTAACTTTTATATTTCCGCATAAAATTAAAAAAATAAATAAATTGAGATTTGAAAAATTGAAAACAATATATTTTATCTAATTACGGGTATATACATACAAGTATATTAGATGCGAAAGTGTGTCTGTCTGTCTAATGATTATGCAGAAATTTGGTAAGATAGCTTCTACACCAGTTTCGGAGACGGTGGCCAGTTTCATAGAAACTGGGCCTATTACGCCAGAATGATTTTTATAGTGTCCAATGGGATGTAGAGTCATACGGAAAGTACCATCGAAGGAATTCATTTATAGAAAGAGAACGAACCCAAGGCGAGTAGCAAGATTCCAGACCTATGTAAATTGGTCGCGTTCAACAGGACAGATCACGGCTAACATGCAATTGACATATTCCGACCAAATGACGTAGGTCCATCAACCAGTGGCTAGTCATCAATCCCTTCGATGGTGCAATGTACACGTGAAATTCATTTCCTTCAATAAGAATCATTTTCAAACGAATCCCATTTCATACAATAGTTTGCTATAAAACAGATTTTCTTCGTCGCATTTCCTTTGAATTCTAGAAAGCTTTAAATGTATATTTCCGTATCTGAGCTAAGTTTAAAGCTACCTACAATATTATAGTGTAGGAGTTGCGTCTTCGCTTTATTGTTCCCAGCTCGCTATCTCCGCCATTAATGAATATAGTCCGAGAGCCAGGGACACAGAATCGCGATTTTTTTTAGTATACTTATTCAATATACTATTATTACATACTATAATATTTCATGTCCGCAACTTCGTTGAGCGAAAATTTGTGTGTCACTCGGAACTGTAAAAATTTCCGGAAGTAAAAATGTTGCCTGGACTTCATAGCTACACAACACAAAAAGATTTTGGCAAATCCGTCCAGACCGTCCGTCCGTCCGTCTTATCGTGTTCCAGATATTTGTACGAACAGACAAACAGACATTTTTTTTGTCGATTTGCGTCCTGCGTTACTGTTCTATAGGGGGGCTTTTACTATATAATATTAATTATTTTTTAAAAATATTAAATTGTACATTTAATATTTGAAATGCCAATTTTACTGTTTTATTATAAGTATGTATAAATAGATATGTATTATATACATATTTTAAATGGTGAAATAGGATCAATTCAAACTAAAAAATCCATAAAAGGGATATTTAAGGATAAAAAAGTAGGTATGTTTGGCAACTCGTGTGATGAACATGTATTAGAAAAACTATGCAAATACAGTTATAGTAATTCGTAAAAGTAATTGAATATGAGAACCTGTATACTTAACTGTGTATATCAAACTTTCTTTTACAATTATTAAAATGAAAAAGTTATAATTGCAACAATCATAATATTATAATAAGATAGTTATACTCACTTTATCTGGTTAAATTGATCGAAATAAAGTAAGAAATTAATGATTTTTATAATTAGCAGTCGTATAACAATTATTTGTTGCACGATTCCTAATAATTAAAAACCGTTATCGACTTCACCGATTTCTAAAAAAAATTTTGTATGCAATATGCATACAAAATTTTTGTTGTCTTCAGTTGGTCTGATCAAATATTTTTCATATTCCTAAATGTACTAGCAATCATTTATAAAAAAAAGTTGCTGGGTCACTTAGTAACATATTGAAAATCAAATAACGTACAAAATTATGGTCAACTATATGACGCCCGCAACGCGGTCCGAATCGTACATTTTTCGGGATAAAAATCCTATATCTTTCCCGGGACTCAAAGCATTTTCATACCAAACAGCAATCGGTTCAGCGCGAAGAAGAACAAGAAAGACAGATAGACAGACAGACACACTTCCACATTTATAATATCAGTGTGTAATTATGGTCATGTCTCCTAGACTAAGCCCAGGACTGCACAGGCTGAACCAATTTGAGTAGGGCGGTCGCTTAACAGCGGCGCTGGGCGTCGCGCGCCTGGCCACGCCCACTGATGAGCACCGAGCTTCCACACTCATATAGCCTTCTCACAGCTTCTTAATTAAAAATCCTCCACCTTTTACGGTGCCTTTATTAGGTTTCTAATTATGAATTTCTAAATTGCTATTTTTTTGCTATTTATACAGTAGAGGGACTGCAGTCGAGTGCGTATATTTATTTATTTTTATGGTTAATTTTAGTTGCAATTGATCAGGGGGTAGACAAAGGTTGGAAAACTCTCGAGTTTAACCAAGTTTTATAAGTTTTTTATTATTATTCAAAAATATTATGATTATCATAATACATCGTCATGCAAAATGACCCAATTTTTAAGCATAATATAATTCCTCCATCACACTGGATAAGTTTTCATTTTTATTTTATTTTACTTCAATAGATTGACGATTTAGAGCCAGTTACAATCTTTATTTTTTTATTAGCCAGTTATAATCTTTACAAGTGAAAAGTTATTACATATTATAAAATTATGTTTATTTTTAATATGTTATAAAGTAATATAATCTAAATTTTCAACTGACAAATTTTCGTTAATTTGACTGTCGAAATCAAACATTTTAGATTTTTAATTTGTGTCAAGTGAAGCAAATGTGCCGACCAAAAATGGTCGAGACTCGAGTTATGTCTAATCCACCCGATTTCAGACCAAATGGCTATGTCCATCAACGGACCTGGTACATAATATTATGTAGGTATATATATAAACATCACAACGCATAGCTATAATGATTAGCACACTAGCTATAGGTACTCCATGTTCCTAATATTTCATTTTTAATAGGCATAAATTATATCCAAAGTGTGATAAAAAAATTGTACAAATATAAATGTAATAAAACAAAATTTTTATCATATTTATATTTCTGCAAAAGTTTTTATTAGGTAATAAGGGTTAAAATAGGCTAATAGAATTTGTACAAAATATGAACATTGGCAAAACTTCATGTTCTGGTTCACTTCATATAATATATTGTTTCCTAAAATTTTTTGTATTTATCTGAATGCTTGTTTCTATAAGGAAATTTTATGAATAAGTCATTATATCCATTAGCTTTTTGATTAGGACAAATTATTTAAATTTGTATATTAGCAAATTTTTCGTGAAAAATTCATCACTATAAGGAAGTTATTAGCATTATAACGGCTGTGTGCGTTTGCATACATTTGCCCAACCAGTTTTAAAAAAACGCAATGGCGGGAAGATCGAGGTTCTAAATTCAAATTGAAAGGCGAGCGGCGACGCAATCGATAGCTTTAAATCATCGCCTTATAAAAATGTCAATGGCCTATCGTACATTTAGCTTCTGTTACACCGAACGATTATAATGGACAGTATGCGTAGTGATCGTATAAGGGAAAAAATATTGAAAGCTTTCCAATGCAAAATTAAAAAAATATATATGCTGTGGGTCTCTTCACATTTTACTTAAAATCAGGTGTTTTCCATTACAAATTACAAAAAAAATCATGATGGCGGTCTACCCTTACATTGTATTTCATAGAATACGGACAAGTTTTATATCATTATACCTATAACCTTTTGGTGGCCAGAAAATAAACTATGAACGTTATTTTACTGGTAAATAATTGTTTTCAAAAAAAATCTACCCAAAATATGTCAATTCGTGCAATAAAGTTTTAAAAATAATAGAATTGCGTTCTAGAACGACTTTAAGTCTAATAAGAATTATTTTAATATTACTATGAAATATTGTTATTATTTATTACTAAGCTTGTATAAAAACCGCTCTATTTATTTTTTAATTAATAAATTTTGCGGTTACATATTTACCTACGTCTAAATGGAGAACCTCGCCCTTTTAAAGCTTAGGCACAGAGCCCATAGTACATAGTTTAAAGATTTTACTTAATTTTTATTTTTACATTTTATCTATATATATTTTTTATTTTAACTGCAAAAACACTGCTAAAATAGTTTTCGGTGTAATGGGCACCAAGCGCATGCGCAAAAGAAATCGTTCATAATAATTGAAATAAATTTATTTAATGCAAGTAACTCACATATGGAAGCAGATAATATTCTCTACATCCATTTAATAGCAATTTCTATGCTAAACATTGTATGCGTGTATTTTTTTTGTTAAATATTGTTCTTATTTCAAATTTTAAAGTCGAAAATTCAAAATGGCAGCTTTTCCGTTACAGCCGGGAGCTGCGTCGGTATTGCGCCAAAAAATAAATATTTTGCATCGTCAATAACATTTTGCGCTTTCGTCCCCGCGCATGCGCGCCTTCTCTTGCCGTCTGTCAGAAATATGCAAATTAATCTATAAAAAAGCAATTTAGGAACTTCACTATACTTACGCTAGTTTATCTAATCAATCTTTGTGTTTTTTTTTGTGTTATTGGTATTTTATTTTCTCTGTAATATAGCTGGGACGTGCGGAGGAGCTGTAGCGTCGTCCCTGTCGGCGGGCACGGCGCATGCCCGGTCGCGATGTTTATATTATTTGTATTTGAGCTGTGTATCTCGTAAACTATAACTACCACAGCCGAGCGCCAATACTGAGGGCCAGCGCCGCCCCTCCCCGCCACGTAGTTAAATATTTCTTGCTTATTTCGACCTAGCATTGTTGTTGCCGCCGCGCTCAAGGCTGTTGTGTATTGTTTAGGCGTGCGATACTCGACAAATATATATTTTTTGCATCGGCGTCGCGTTACGATAATGTTGTAGTGTATTATTATAATTATTTATATTAAAATGCAGTAAACTGCAGTGTAAATAAATTGCATATGTAACTGCATTTCGCGGAGAACTCATAAGTGGTAATTTTCATCGCTGTTCAGTGTTGGACTTTTGTGTATTATTTTTTTATTGTTTTGTGATTATTTTTTATTACACCCGCTTGTTTACGGAAATTATTTTACATTATCGATTATTTTCTGTGTTTTCTGTATCGATCATGCCATCGAATCGTAAGTAAACTAGATTTTATATTTCAGTTTGGAATAGGAAAATAATATTTTAAATAAGTGTTTACAAAATAAACCTAGCAGAATTTATATTTTAAATTTTGAATTTGAAAACTGTGTAAAAATAGTTGCATAGGCGCGAAAAGAAAAGTGTGTAAAAAGTTTTTTCAAGTTTGGAACTGATGAGCACGTGGCCGGGCGCTCATGTGCTCCGCCAATCAGCGCGTCGCTCATGAGCGGGGGCCAATGGCGCGGTACAGCGCCCGCTCTCACAGCTGATGAGGGACACTTTCCCGCATTTTCTTGTAATATAACTTCACGAAAACTTTTCAGATTTTTTCCAAAGCTACTATTCACATAGTAATATTTATTTTCTATTACTACTGCTTAGGTATTACATTGAGTTTATTCGGTAAAGAATTCTATTAGTTAATTACAATTAACATATTGAGCACTTAATTTTTAATTCTTTTTGAAAAAGTGTGTATTTCGTAGAATACGATGTTTATTTTATTAAATTCTTTATTATCGTTCGTGGATAGACAAAAACTTATACAGTGTAATTAAGAAACAAAATTACAGAAATGTAGTTACTCCATTTAAATGTAAATAAATTTAAATAATTCTCGCATTATTTCCAAATACGAAATAGTGTTTTAGTTAAAAAAAAATAATTTTGGTATCTTTTCTTTGTAGTATTACAGAATATGCTTTATTACAAATTTCCGAGTTTTATACTGTGTTTACTAATTCATAAAAAAGAGTCAGAAAAAAGTTGTTTTTTCACTTATATATTTATCAATGATTTAATTCGTCAATAGATGTAGGCATCATCACGATAATTTATATCTTTATTGTTAATAATTAGGATTTAATTCTTATAGTTTTGTTTTTGAGGTTTTTTGGCATTTATTTTAGCAAATATTAATTCTAGCCACATTATGCCAAATAGACGAGATAATTAATCAAGCAAGGACAACCTATTTGATCAAAGTTTACCTGTTTTCGTACTGTAAACATAGGAAATATAACAATAACAGGATGTGACATTTTACCTTTCGTACATTATCTACCTAATCGAAATCAAATAAAACTAAATTGAATTTGTTTATACGTACGTACCGAAACGAATTAATAAGCTTCTAAGAGATTCAATTGGTAGGGCTGTCTCTGTCGAGTTGGACATTTCGTGAAGATGAAAGTAGGAGATATGCCTTGATATATAAGTAGCCGTTGTAGACCAAAACCTATAATCGGAAGCGTCCTCGACGGGCAGCAACGTCCTTGCCTACTTCCGAGAAAGGCAGTGAATTTCGTAGATACATGGGTCGGAATTAATAAAGTGGTATACACACATAAAGAATGTTAAACCTTTAATGGTGAGAGACCCATTATTATTAGCTCTCTCACAAATTAAACAAACTTAAGAAAACATCAGTTAAAAGCAAAAGCATGTTTTATTTTAAATACATAATATATATTCGAGTGTCCGTGGTCTATTGGATAAGACCTTTGATTGGTACTAGAGAGGGTGCAAGGTTCGAACCCGGGTGGAGGCGTGTACCAATGAGTCATTTTCGGATCTCAACTTCATAATACGGATGCTCGTATGGTGAAGGAAAAAATTGTGAGGAAACCCTTACATACTTGGTTCCAGACGTATTGAGCTATTTCATTTCTCTGGACTAGGCCGACCATGTTGTGAGAATGCTGCATGCGCTTAGGCAACCATACAGTCATTTAAATATCCTGTCTCAGGCACTACAGTATTTGATGAGTGGTTACTCGTTCTGAAAATATTATATATAACATCCGAAATAAATGCAAAGGACTGTGTTTTAATATATATTAGTTGGTAAAAGTGTATGTAATACTTTAAAGAGATGAACCACTTAAAACCTATTGGATGCTCTTTCGGTTTTGTTATTAAAAATACTCTTGTCCCTAATATTTATTTGAGGGATTTATAAACAATATTATTATATAAACTATAATCTACACAGTAATTAAGTTCTATTTATATTTTTATTTTAGTTGTACCCGTTAACATCTTTTATGATTCTAGTAAAATATGCCGAAAGATCTTCTCTTATTTTTTACATTTTTTATGCTTTTAAATTTTTATCTAGTGCTTTGTCGGTTTGGTATTAATTATCATCAGATGAAAATTTATCATAATAGGTTGGTGCTAATATTCAACAGTCTCTATAAACATTGTATGGTAAAATTTCTTACACATACTTAAGCGGGTATACACATTTTTGTTTATAAATCTACAGAAATAAAATATACATAACCTATAAATAATACAGCAAGAGTAAAGTATACCGGTAGTTACAACATTAGGAAATTATATTAGCAAATAGCAAAATTCATTAGCAAAAAAATGCTTATGAAGTTATCTATTTAAAACTATGTGTCATTGATACTGTTTGTACGTATCTTAAATTGAAATGCAATTGTTTTACATTTTCCAAACAGTCGTAAAAAATAAATATCCACACAGCACTTTATTAAAATATACTTTTGTATCGTTGGCTGACTTTTCCACTTGGACTCGTGAAATTTTACACGTAATAAAAATTACTGCTGAGTGTAGCATGTCAATGTCAAAACCACTAAACAAATAGTAAAAGAAAACAGAAATATAAATATAACCAAAATTCAGCTGATGTCATCTATGCATAACGGAACTTAAAGTGTAATTAAATAAAAATGTATTTTTTATTTGCAGCAACACTTTGTTACTTTGTAGTCTTAAAAAGGTGAATATGTTTATTCTTTGCTAGATGATTTGATGATTTTAAATTCAAGTTTAGTAGAATATCATTTCTTGAGAGCGAGTGTCTGGTAGACATGCGTTTATGTTGCAAACTCCAAATTCAAGCCAGGTTTACTGTTTCAATATAAAATTAGGGGACAAACGAGCAAGCGCCTTCTTTGATTGTCAATCATTAAAGTGATGAGGGTATTACATTTTTCGAGCAGAAAAATTTCGAAAAGTTGCAGATGACTTGATTACGAACAATAGGGTAGAAGACTAGGTCAAAAATTTAGCAAAATTGTGTTAAAAATAATTTTAAAATTTCGGCTTCATAGCTTCTATTATTTTTTACCCTTTAAAGTTGAGCAAGCGAGTCAATTTTTTTTCTATTTCTTTAAAAATATGTAATATACAATTTGATAAGTTAGGCAATTAACAACAACTTTTGTTATGAAACCAGTGTCATTAACGCAATATTTAATTTATTTAATTATTTAACATAGCTAGCGAACAAAATCTTCCCGTGATGCGTACAGACTACTGGTAAGTGACGTCATATTGGAGTACCGTTTTATATGGAGAGTTTTTATGTGATTTTTAAATTGCCATATCTATAAAAGAATTTAATCTATCAGAGTAATTTTTTTATCGATATTTCTAGTTTTAAATCCACGTGATAGTTTATAAAAGATGCAAAGCTAAGCTACATCTCGGCGTAACTCTATGTGGCAATCAACAATCCGAGCGGCCCTTCGTATATGAAACGACGCGATAGGATAGCATCTAGATAGTTGATAGCAGAATTCTCATAACACAACACACATCTATGCTAATTGCTATCTTGAAGCTAATAATATAAAGCTGAAGAGTTTGTTTGTTCAATCCACTTATAGAGGTAGGCTTATAGGCTATATGACATCACGCTACGACCAATAGGAGCAATAATCAAAAAATGTTGTAAAAACGGGATAATTTATAAAGTGTCACGTAGTACGTCCACGTTCGTTCGTGAGCAGTAGCTAGTACGTCATAATATGGAGTTTGCCAAAACTTAAACTCTGCCAAACACTAGCTCTCGGTCTATTAAGAGCATACGTATATGTTTTTTTTTTGGTTTCTTTGCGGATAACATCCCATTTTGTGAACCGTTTTGATGACCTTTTTTCGTTAAAGAGACTACAAAGATGGTTGGTACTAATTAATTTATTGAAGTCGTGTTTATTGTCAATTATTTTAAATTATTGCGCGAAAACCCTGTTTACAATATCTTATTAAAGTATTTTATACATTTTCAATTAAAATGGAATTTTATTTAGTTGGAAAGCTCATCTTTCAGGTTTGGAAAAAATCAAATTATCAAAAAAGATAAATAATCATGATGAAGTTTCCAAATCATTAAGCCATTTGGTACGAAATCAATAAGCCCCCGACACACCTTTTTGATTTGTGGCAAAGCACAGATTTTTGATTTGTGGCAAAGTTAAAATTTCTATGTGGGAAGCTTTGCTAGATGATTTGATGATTTTAATTAATTCAAGTTTAGTAAAATTTCATGTATTGAGGCCATAGACATACGTTTATGTTGCAAACTCCAAATTCATGCCAGGTATAGCAAGCGCCTTTTCCGATGGACAGCAACTAGCGTCGCCCAGGGATTCTACCAACATCGGTACGTTGCCGACCTGTTAAATGACGATACGCCCTTTTCTTGAAGGGTCACTGGTCGTATTGGTTCGAAAATACAACAGGTTCATTCCGCAATTTCAAGGTGTGTGGCAGAAAGTTAAAAGCGCGAGTGGCAAAGTTGAAATTTCTATGTGGGGCTAGTCATTTTGGGACGAAACTGATTAATAAAAGGTGAACATTGAAATTCTATGTGTCTTAAGACAACACTGTACAAGTCGTGTTCGCTAGATGTACGTGTTTATTTTTGGTTGCCGTGCGTGATGTATTGTTATTTACGTCAATGATATTTATGATAATATTCAATTGATATTTATCACGAATTCACAAAGAATTTTTCCCCTCGTATCACTTTTTCACCATCAACGTAATATACAAATAATTACAGGGTTCCTTATATGTTAAATTTACGTGTAAAAATAACATTACTACTAGCGGATCTGACTGGACAGACGTTGTCCTTCCGAGTTAATTTATGAATCTAAACTATTCTCAAATCTCCTAGAATACACAAAAAACCATAACAAAATCGCTCCAGTCCTTTAGGAGGAGTTTAGAGACAAACTCAGGCACATAGGAATGATATTATGTTGAGAATTATAACTAAATGTCGCCCTGTGGTCGAAATTCGACCATAAATATTTAAGTCCACCAGGTGGAAGATACACCAGGTATAGTCTATTCTCAATTCAATTACAGACTTCAATTTGGCATAAATGTCTTGTCATCAGGTCATTCAATTTTATTTAAAGAAAGCAAACGTCAACCATAAACAAAAGAGTATTTCGTGTATGATTATCGTGTCATGTCAAAATAGTTGTAGTGTGCGTTTTATTTATTAAAAATATACACGATTAAAGCATTTTGTTAAATAATATTGGTATTCCACGCTCGTCCTCCATATCAACTATAACTGAGAGAAATTTCATGCTTTTATATGTCTACGCGTCTTTCGTATAAACGGGTACAAAGTTTTCCGCTCGCATATGAATATATAGATTTGTAAAATTTCGTACTAATATTGTTATAGTTCATGTATTTCTTTGCTTATAATTCTTCCTTTATGCCCAAACGAAGCAATAAATTGACTCCTACTTTTTTAAGACCAAAAATAGTATGACTCTACATACCCTCAACTCAGTCTATACCAAAAAGCAAGTCAATCGCTTGTTTCATTTAGGCGTGAAGGTAAAACAAACAAATCGACACATTTCCCATTCATATTAGTTGTGATATTTCATATTAGCAAGGGAATTTCTGCGAAAATAGTTTTTCTTACGCGTTAGTCAAAAATGTTTTAGCCCGAATTTTTAACATTAATTCTCAACTATCGTATCGCCATTGTCGGAAACTTATATGTATATAAAACATAAGCTTGGACTATCTTCGAGCTATAGGTAGGGATGAAAGAGAAGCATAAGGCGTCTCTTTTTAGCGACTGGGCGTGGAACTGTTAAGCGGGCGCCGCCCACCGGCCGCCCAGCCGGCGCTTTTCAGTGGGCAGGGCCGGAGCTTATCATGCGAAAGCTGCGAGCTTTTCATAATTTATAACTTTATTACGCGATTTTAAAGTCAAAGTTTTGCTTTTATATTTTACTCCGTTATATATGTTTATTAAAAAGTATGGCTGTTTATTTTTCTATAATAGTATATAGGTTTTTAAATACTAGATAGTTGATACACACAACTTCGTCGCGCAAAAATTTATTATTACAAAACGTAGACAATTTGATAATTAACCTTGTTTTGGCTAGACAATAATTTGGCCACCTGACGGTCGTGTAGATTGTTTGAATAAGTGACCTACATTGCTTATAACTAAGGTTATTTTAAAAACAAGAAAAAGAAATAATTTTTAAATTTAGAAGAGAACCAAATGTACTCGAAAGTAAGAATTAGGGTCAACTCACACAGCAACGTGACGCAACGATACGAGTAGATGCATTTCTAAATTATAATAATTAATCATCAATGCTTAGGCCGAACTTTATTTTTTAAACCCTTTAGAAAACCATGTGGGATATGAACGTGGTGGAAAGGAAGATCTTTTGACCGAGAGAGGTGTTAAACTCGGTCAGGCCGAAGCCCACGTGAAACATTTCAGCTGTTGTATATATACCGCCATGTTTCGAAAACTTCGATAGCGCGATGCAGGATTATTACGCTTATTGTGGGTACCGTCACAACCATATAGACTTTAACTTTTTTATGTTTAAGTGTCTACGTAAAAAATACAACTTTTATAATAATTATTTTCAAGAGCTATAAATATATTGTTTATTAAAATCTCTTAGTTCCATTCCAAACTGAAATATACCTACGGCCACATTGTTAATATTAATGTATTAATGGCCCACCTAATATTGCTAAGTTAATTTTGGAAATATTTGCTTTAACAATTATTGTGTTTGTTTCATACATCATACCTATGTGAAGTTTTAAGATTCGCGCATACTGACACAGAGCGCAGCTGGGCGGGCCGCATATCGCATTCAGTCGGTCAATAGCGCATATATAATAAATAGTTGTATTGGCTTAAGAGCGAATATTCGGCAGACTTGCGTGCAGCAAACTCCATATCAATACCAGGTATCATTTCCAGTTGCTGTAATAGAAATTGACAATTCCAAAGAGATCCTTTGAGCGTGTCAATTGAATAATAAATAAAGAAGAAGGAGTTTGCTATTAAGCCTGCCGAGCACTCGCTGTCAGTCTATACAAAATGCCGCCCTCCCCGCTGCACTCCATCACAATGCGCGTGAATCTTTGATTTCCAATTCTAAACAGCGATGAGAATTTCAGACATAATGGTGATAGCTAGTGTAATTATATCATGGGAGTAATATTTGGAGTGTTATTGTAATTTCTGGTCAGTAATTGAAGTTATAGTGAATTGTGTGCGAGATAAAAGAAGAGTCCAAGATGTTGTATGCTGTAAGACAGGTAAGTTTTTTATTTGGTCGCTTGTGCGGTGCAAATGAGTAGGCGCCAAACATTACCTTTAAATAAAAACGTAATTAAACCTAATTCATAACAAAAAATATGTATTGGCCGGTTTATATAATTATAATCTAGTAACTAATTGCAATCCAGTGGATTGAGTCGTAATTGGATCACTGGATTGAGTTAATAATAAAAATTTTAAGAACTGGACATTTAAAATTATCATTTAAAAATTAGGGGGGAAACGATCAAACGAATAGTTATGATAGTCATGGTAAGCAACTACCATGGCCGATTGATACAACGACAACAACATTAGACGGGTTAGAACATTAGGTGAGTTGCTGGCCTTTTAAGGGGGAATACACTACCTTATTAAAGGTTTTCACGTCGTGTCGGTTCAGAAACACCTCGGCAATTATTTTAGAGTCTAACTGTGCGCGGCAGAGACGCAAAAAACGCGCGATGGTGAACTGCCACTCATCAAGATGACGAGGGTGGTAAATCTTTTTCCAACCGCTTAGGCTGGTTAAGTCTCTCACGTTGACCGCTCGCTGGCCGTCATTAACGACTGTGGAAATCAGTGCCGATCGCTATGTGTTATTCTCAAACGCTTCCTGGAATTTCATACATATCGGGATATCAGCGTCGGCGGCACACTATTACTAGCCCCAGACTGATATCACATATGGCGTGTACCAGATTTTCGCGTCTACTTCCAGCGCAGTAGTTGGAACACATACGGGTCTTAGGGGGTAGAGCTGCAGGGTCTCGAAGTGGTCATAGGCCGCACCGAGTCTCACATGTTCCGGTGGTGGTTCCCCAATATTGCCGGGGACACTAACCCACTTAATAAAAGGCCTACCAATTTTATGATTTTCGGAGCTCACGCGTTGAGTATGTCACATTGAGCTGCTGAATTACCCCGTAAGCGATTCCAAACTGTAACGCTTTAACCCAGGGTTCAGTTTCAGTTAACGATCGCTGTGATTCAGTGTGATTAATTACACGGGCAGGTTAGGTAAATAAAGTTTATCGTTTAATAACAAACGTTTGTTATTGTTGCAGTATGGCGACTGCTACTTCACATAAAAAGACCAAAACATTGAAACCCAATAACTAAACATTTGATTCAACATCATCACCGTCCTCGCGTTCGAATACCCCTAAAAAAACCGGCCAAGTCGGAGTTAGGTCAAGCGGTAGAGTGACGTAAGGTTCCGTAACACTAAAGAGAAAAAAACTTTAAAAATCAGTATAGAAAGTTGGACAGTTATAACAGTTTACCCCGTCATGCAAGCGATGACTTGATGTAGAGATACTGCAGTGCCAACTGGTATCACAAAAAACACTGTTGTATGACACCAATAAACATTTTTGTGTTTTTAGTAATTTTTATAACGGGGCGAACGAGCAAAGGGGTTACCTGATGGAAAGCACCTACCGCTTCCCATGGCACTTGCAACATAAGAAGAGTTCCAGCTGCGTTGAAACACGCGTGTTTAGGGAATGAAAGTTTTTTTTTGAAATATTGGAATAAAATCAGTGCGCCACATTTAATGATTGTCGATTGGGCAAGTAAGACGGATAGCAACGGGTCCGGACTCCCCCCTTATACAATGTGTAAAAAAAAAGCGAGAAAACTTTAGGGATCGTATGTGTTTCTAATATAGAGTCCACTGTGATATCCACTCATGTCGCTGGGGCCCTCGACCATACAAATCACGAAATTTCTTTGTCGCTTTAAGCGCTGCTACCTTCACAGTTAAATCTATATCAGAAACACATACGATCCCTAAAGTTTTATCACTTGCTTTTGTTACACGCCCATGGATACTGTGCTAAAGATTTGCGAAGTGACATTCTCCGAAAGGCACCCGATAGTCACGTCAGTCAGTATGTATATACAACATATACTATTTAAATACGTGCTCCATATAATAATATTATGTTATTGTTTACCGCATGTTCGTGAGCCGTATATCTGATATCTAACCTTATCTCTAATTGTTTATGTATTTGCAAGTAGCTCGTGTCGGCAACTTCGTTGGGCAATTTGTACACGCGGGAACCGTACCCGTACCGTAACCGTTCCCCGGGATAAAAAGTATCCTATATGTTGCCCAGACCTAATAGCTATTAAACAAAAAAAGATTTATTCAAATCCGTCCAG
>JAOTAV010000016.1:1148141-1164938 GCA_026546445.1 Cyclargus thomasi | reverse complement strand
CATTGTTTGGTGTAGCTATCCTCAATCGTTGGATCATAGTCCGTCACAAAATAACTCTGAAAAAAAAATACAATATCCTTACCAATATTATTACTGGGAAAGTATGTTTGTTTGTGCTTACTTCATGACATAGACTTAGTAGAAGGGATGGAGAGATAAATTACATAGGCCACTCTTCTTGGAAAAGTATCATTCCATGGAAAATTACAAGAATTTTCGTATTTTTAGAGACTTTCTTTTTTTTAAATAAGTGAAGCCGCAGGCAAGAATTGTTCATTAATCAATTGATTGTGCATACATTAAAATGGCTATTCCCCTCTGGAATGCTCTTCCTCCAGAAATCAGGATGTGAAAAACCGAATTTACTTATAAGAGCTAGGTTCGTGACCTCTACCTATTATATATTATTTAATATGTTTTATATATTTATATATGTGCTAGCTGACCCGGCAAACGTTGTTTTGCCATATAAATAATTTCCCCTAACATTTAGGGGGATAAAAAATAGATGTTGGCCGATTCTCATAGTTACCGTAGAGACACAAAAATTTCATAAAAATCGGTCAAGTCGGATACCGGGTCAATCGGTTCGGAGGAGTATGGCAACGAAAACTGTGACACGAGAATTTTATATATTAGATATGTATATGATATCTAATAAAAAAATATAATGCGTGTCTGTAGTAATGATGAATTAACTAATGATAAATGCTTATGACGATTGACGCCTTCGTGGTTTTGTGGTACAGACCTCGGCTCTTGACCCGGAGGTCGTGGATTTGAGTACTGCGTTGGGAACATGTTATTTCCTAATTTGGTTTAAGACAATGCAGGCTGATCACCTGATTGTCTGACAAGTAAGATGTTCCATGCGTCGGATGGGCATGTAAAGTCTGTCCTGCGCCTGATCACTCGTCAGACGTGTCGGTCATCCGTCCCAGTGGGCTATGAGAGTCGAGGAAGAGAGAGTGCTCCTGTGTATTGCACATACACATACATTCAGTCAAATAATGAATTGGTACATATTCTTTCTCTCTTAAATTTTGTTTTGCAAAGAGAATTGTAGAGACCATGGCTGTACCCAAATTATATGTAATAGGCAGTAGTGCCACCTTTCAGACTGGCCAACGGTTGCGCAGAATCGAGAGGACTGAAGGCTATGGAGGCCTTTGCCCAGCAGTGGGATGCTTAGGTCCCTAAAAAAACGAGCAATAGTGTAGGTAACTAAATGGAAATTTCACGTACTTACCGCACAACAAATAAATGCTAATTGCTAATTGAATTTATTAAAACGCGATAAAAAAAACACCAGAAGATTACATCATACTTGCATATTTTAAGTACTTATTAGTAGTGTTAAACATGAGACATAGAGTCAAGAGGTTCTTCTCCATGTATCATTCACCTAGCCCAGTTAGTGTGTAAACAGCGGATAGAAAAATAACAGTATGACATAGTTTACATTAAGCACTTGTTGGTCCTATGTTGACATAGCGACATCATAACACCGTGAGCTCATACGGCAAACACACCACAACATACATTGTACACACATACATATACATGTCTGTGGCTCTACCGTGAGTTTGAAGCAATAGTATTTGTCGATAATCGATAGCGAGTACGTAAATGACTAGTATGACAATTTTAGTTCCGCAAGTGACCGCTAGAGGCGCTGTAAAATTTTGCCATACTAAAAATTTACGTAGTCGCTGTCGAGTTGCTTCAAACTCATGGTAGAGCCACGGGATTTAAGAAAAATGCTGAATTAACATTGACTATAACATACAGTAATATCTTTGTCTTTTACTATGTACTGGATTATCATGGACCATAATATAAATAATATACAGTAGGTACACCTCTGGACCGTAATGTTGTAGAATGAAATTTTGGATTTGATCAGATTTCTCAATGACTCACGTCATTAGAACTACAATTTGCCTACGTTGAATTAAAATACCAATTTTGTGATTACCTTATTAGATTTTTGGATTTCAGGTAACTTTGGGTAGAAAAGTTAATCATACTACGATTAGCGTCCCATAGTTCAAAGAGTTTCATTCATTTAATTCTCTAATCATCTACAACTAGAAAATCTAAATGTTTTATTGAATGAAGAACTGAATGAAGTAAGAAACTTATTTGTTGTCAATCCGTAATCAGGCGCTCGCTAGACGCAATAAAAATGAGTAAATACATGTTTAATACTGTTAACTTAACACCCACTTGATAGTAAGCCGTCAAAAATTATCAGTAGGTACGGTTATCATTTACGTACAGTTCTCATTTGTCAATAATCTAAGTGAAATAAAAAAATATTATTCAGGATCTTTTATTAACTAGTCTTGTAGCTAAGTGGACTTAAATGGCTAAATTACTAATGGACGTATTATCTTACTATCGTTAGCCTAGACAAATTGCTCGACAAGCGACACAATAATTATCTTGAATATTGGTGGATTGAAGAATGAAGCTATGGTATATAAGACGATGATGATGATTAATGTAATAGGCTAGTTACCCATATGAATAAAAAAATAAAAGAGTATATTATTGTTATGATAGTTTGATTAAAGAAATAGCTAAATATGATGATTGAATGATTTTCGGTCGTATAAATTTTACGATATCAATTTATAATTTCAGTTTTAAAATTGCCAATTTTTATTCTGTGTATTACAAGATCCGAAACACTGTCCGCCATGATGACAGTCAGACGTCACTAATTTGAAAACAAACAACGACGAAAGTGCTCATATTTTTAAATTCAGAAAAGGGTTTTTAAATAAAAAGATTGATTTTTAAAATATATTCTGAAATTAATGAATGTAACGAAAAGAAAGTAAAAAAATAAATATACAGTCGAAAATATAACCTCCTTGTCTTTGAAAGTCGGTGAAAAATAAAAGTATTTGTTTCTTTTGCAATTAGCGACGTCACATACATCCCATCATGGTGGATAGCGTTGTCGCGGCATTCAAAATTCCGTGAATTTTAAAGTTTTTTTATGACTCTATAACGAGGTTTTTAGAAAATAAAATAATCAACGAAAAGTAGCTATGTTAGAAATAATTTTACCTACTTTTGCAAAAAGTGTCAAATACCCTATTAGCATATGCTACTAATGCTTCGGTTTTTAAAACAACGAAATATCCAAATTTGTATTTTTTAAGAATAAGGAATTCTATTAGCACCTTGGGCATCATGGTTGGTATACCTCAGTACAAATATTACTTTTTGGTTACAAACGATTACAATTCTTATAATAAAACCAAACTCATCTTAATATTTTTCTATAAATTTTAAGGTGTCATATTAGGTGTGATAATGACTGGTACCTGGTGTGATGGCAGTAATAATGATGATATAAAATTTCAGTTGCATATCCTTTCTATTCTTAAAACAACGCTGAAAGCCCTAAAGTCGTATCTGAAAGGAATCACAAGCTCTCTCAGTATCTTTGGAACCATGGTATATCTTGGTACCAAATCTTACTTTTTGGTAAAATTTACCTAGGACGCTTCTTAGCAAACCAAAATCATCATATGTTTCGATACAAAATTCCTCGATTATTCATCGATACCATCATCAGGTCAACACTTTTGTGAATATGGTATCAAATTAGACTAATACCTTATACAACAAGGAAAAATTTTAAAAATCGATCTACTAGCGGCGTATTTGTTGAACACACAAAAAAATATATCCACAGGCGACACTCTCGTTTTTGGAAGTCGGTTAAAAATATTTCATAACGTATGAAAAATATTTTAACATTCGTTTGCTGCCAGTCGCTTTTAAGAGTTGTGACAAGTAATAGGTTACCTACAAAGTAGTGTCATCTTTTAAGCGCTAACTCCATGTATTTGTCCCCAGGGTCCCGAGCCAGCACTGAACACAAGCCCGGGTGGTGCAGCCAAGCCGCCGCCTCTTAACTCATTCGAACTGGACCGCTGTTTGGACAGGTAACCCTTACCCCTTGTTTTGTGTACCTTTGTACCCTTTTTTTCATAAGGGTATTTTAGTTGTGGACGATACTATTCTAGATCCGTCTCCGGGATAACTCGCTTATTATATATGGATATGGAGTTATGGATGACCAGTGGTGTAACTACAAGGTGGGAAGCCGGCAAAATGCCACGGGCCCCCAGCCGGAAGGGGCCCCCGATCAGCTAGACAATAACCGCTTGACGTGTTTTTGTAGTGGAACGAAAACGAATTTGCCACGGGCCTCGAACGGTATAGTTACGCCACTGTAGATGACCTAACAATTTATAGAAGACTCAGAAAGGTCTAATAAATCGAGAGTATAATATTGTACCTACCTGTCACCTACAAATATTTGACAGTCAATAGGCATTTGGTACATATATAAAGTGTCACTTTAAACCTGACCTGATACCATGTGTCTCCTCCAGACATTATTCACCTGTTTAAATATCATTTGGTTATCATTTGGTTACGTTTTTTTTTTTTCCTCTGATTTATGACGCAGTGCTTTTACTATCATCCATTACTTCTTACAAATCCTTACATTCATAGTCTGTATTTCAGCTGTTTCTTCTGAATGTGTTCCTGATAAAGTGTTTTCCTTAGTGGGTTGGTCTACGGTTCGATACGACAGCTTCTGACTCCTCTTCAGAATCGGCCAATACAGAAGATGACATACGAGCACTATTGTGAAGATAACATAGCATAAAAAAAACTACGAATGTGTGGATGTTTGCAAGATGATGGTGTCGATTAACGAGCCGCAAAAGTACATTATGATTTGGAGGTCTTAAATCGGTATTTTTCTACAGAGACGAGTCCGGCAGGTGGGGCGAGGCGGCGCGGCGGCGCCGACGCAGCTCCCCACCGAGGCGATCGCCCCCACGTGAAAATGAACCGCTCTCCCTCGCTAGGGTAAGTATTCCTGTCTTCAACACATCTCCCCAGGAATGTCCTTACTCCTTTACTATTAGTGCCTAATATAATTATAGGTTAGAAAATATAAAGTATAACTTTTTTTATGATATGGGGCAAGCGGGCAGACGGGTTACCTGATGGAAAGCAACTGTCGTCGCCCATGGACACTCGTAACTTCCGAAGAGTCGCAAGTGCGTTGCCGGCCATTCACTCACTGAACGAAACCCAGCACAATGCTGTTTCACACCAGTTTTCTGTGAGGCCGTGGTATCACCCCGGTCGAGCCGGCCCCTTGTGTCGAAACATGACTCTCCTACATCAAAACCCAAATTCAAACGTGAAATTCAATCGGACGCCGCTGTCTCAGGATCCGCAACGGCGCTACCTGAGACAATTCGGTCGAGCTTAAAGGGCGCCAAGGTTTCATTGCACACGAGCGCTACACGAGCCAAAACCCCTCCTGATAATTATCGGCTCGACCGTAGGAAGGATTAAGATTATGCAGCCCTGACTCATAACGCGCATTTGAACTCGGACTGAAACTCCACCGCACGCTTACGCCGTGCTTAATCATTGACCAATGATCGCACGTAAAGTGCACTTTTCCAAAACCGAATCGAACGGGAATCGTTAACCAACGAGCTGGAATTACAGGTTTCGGACATATCCTTGTTGTTAGGCACGACCAAACAAAGAATTCGTATGAAACCATTACCTACAAACTGTGCCTATACTCACAACATCTTATACTATAGTGAAGCTTCCAGCAGATGTTTCCATCAATTTTCTTGTGGCCGGAATATTTGATGCAGTTTTAAATGGTTTTTTTGCCTTCAACGCACATCAGCCCTTACTCTATAGACTTTTTGAAAAAAGTAGACGTAAAGATTTCCGTAGAATATTATGATCGTTAACTATTCGTTTATAACATTATCGTTTAGGAATACCATCGAGTTGAAAGCAAATAAATTTATTGAACCTATAAAATAGCGGCTAACGTAGAACCAATTTGCTATTTTCTGAACAAAACAGCAATTAATTCTGCTTATCTGACCAATTTTATCAGTTAATAAGTCTGCCTAGACAAATAACCAAGCAAATAGTAGAATGTACACAAATGAACATAGCTAAACCAACATCAGAACCGTTTGTTTTAGTTATTAATGTGGGTGTACATACTGGGAATATAGTTCGTATATATTGTAATATTGTTTTTACTTGTGTTCTTTAACAACTTCCCATTTTCAATCCAGTTTATGCTAATTTCATATTATTATTTTTTGACTTATACATTGAATTATTTAACGAAGTCTAAAGTTTATTTCTTCTATTAGATTTTGTTACCTACTGGTATTGCTTTGCAAAAATAATTCATGCTATAGCATGAATTATTTTTGCAGCGCTAACGACTTTTCAATTTTTTGACAACTTTCAATCAGTCAATTGTTTACAACAACAATTGATTTTTAGGCATCGGCACCAACATCCCCGTCAGCTGGATCACCACAATCCAGCCCAGCACCGGTTTCCCCAGCGGGCAGCAGCACCACACCGAGGTCACCACTACCGCTGGTAGCCCCTGACCTGCTGGCGATGCAGCTGCTAGACCAGCATTCCCAGTTGCAAGCGTTGATGAAGCAACGGCTATTTCACCAACATCAGATGCAAAAACAGGTAATATTAATCAAGAATTACGTCGATGTACAAAAAGCATGACGTCCCAAATGAGTATCATAGCAAATTTAATTTTCTTTTAAAGCACATGTCTTCGGAGGCGGCTAAGCGGCAGTTGGAGCAGTCAAGACTTCAGGAGCAAATCAATCTCAACTTGCTTTCACAGTCCCATCTACAGCCTCCAGACAGCTCACCAGGTTAATCACAGAATCACTTACTTGAATATCCTTATATATCGTATATTATGTTCGTTGCACAGAATAATCTAAAAACATCGCGACAAATACAGAATTAACGCAACTTATTATTATTATTACCTACAGGACAACAAACAACTTGTTTACAAACTTAGTTTGTAATAATAATGTCTGGAATATTCCCGATGCCGAGTTGCTTACAGCTAATGTTGTAATAATTATAATGTTAGTAAAAAAGGCAGTGCATTTTTGGAAATAAAACACGGTTCTGGCCACATACCGAGTTTCACTCTACACTCCTGCTACCTATACACACCTACCTAGGTCCTCTAAAATGGATCAAAAAACAGACGATACTGATTTTCACTAGCTTCCAAAAGTTTAGAGTATAACTTTTTTTTAATACGACAGGATCTCTCCAGCAACAGCTGGGAGCTCAACAGCAGCAGCTAGTCCAGCAGCTACAGGCTGTACAGCGACAGTACCTCATGCACGGACCACTGTCTGTGCCACCTAATGCGCCACCAGGTACGGTATTTCAATCCTGATTTTAATTTGTACTTGAGAAGCACCTGTTATTTCTTTCTTTGTTAACAATTAAAGGATACATACTATAAATTATTTTCACATAAAGTGCTCTTTTACAATTGTCGGCATATTTAAGTAAATATTAAAAGTAACCTTGATATTGAATGAAACTTCTTTCTAGGTTTGATGTTATGGGGCAATGAGTTGGAAGAGCATCCCCTGTTTGGGCGCGGCGTCTGCAAATGGCCCGGCTGTGATGCATTGGCTGAAGATTTTCAAGCCTTTCTCAAGTAATCACTTTGACAATTACAATTTTATTTAATTGTTTTGTACAATTACTGCTATAAATTAAAGTAGTTTTAATAGAAACACATGTCGATAGACACACAAAATAATTTATCGTCGTCATACTAAAGCTCCTAACCATTTCTCAGGCACCTGGAGGGCGCTCACACTCTGGACGACAGATCGGCTGCTCAAGCTCGTGTCCAGATGCAGGTGGTAGCTCAATTGGAGCTGCAGCTGCGGCGAGAGCGCGACCGCTTGGCCGCCATGATGCGTCACCTGCATGCCGCTAGAGACCATCACCATAAGCATAACCACAGTAATATTTGTTTTTTTTTACCCTTATTTTAAAAAGACTGGTGAGATTGACATGTCTGAGTCTGTCTATGGCATAACATCTTCCAAACGAATAAAAAGATTTTCTTTATTATTAAAGGTGACTTTTTTACGAGTGTTCTTGCCATGTTTGACGAAAATCGGTTGCGCTGCTTAAAAGTAACAGGGGTGTAAGTGGTAAAGGGTAAACCAAAGCTTGCAGATAAAATTGTTTGTCCATAGACAAACGAATTTGTCTTTTTAAACTCTTAATGAAACATTATTATACAGTATTTGATTATCTGTAACTGGATAGTCAATTACTCATATTATTATTAGTTCATCTTCTTTTTAATGTTCTATTTCATTTTCAGGTACAGCTAGTGAAGGTGCCTCACCTGGCCCAGTGAGACGTCGCGTTTCTGACAAATCTGGCGTCGCCATTGCTGGTGGTAAGTTTTCTCTTAATTACTTTCTATGATAATCTATTTAAACCTCATTAGGAATGCCCACTTTCACAATAAATATTTCATCCTCCTTATTTTTAAAAGGTCTTCCGTATATGCTCGAAAGAGCTGGATTAGATGTTCAACAAGGTAAATATAGACCTTAAAATTATATTTTTTAAAATTATATTATTGCATTATACTTGAAGGACTTTACCGTACAATACTTTAATTATTGATTTTACAGAAATTCAACGCAACCGCGAGTTCTACAAGAGCGCGGATGTTCGGCCTCCATTTACCTACGCCTCTTTGATTCGACAGGTAATTTCATAGTTGACAATCTTATCATAATATCCACTTTAACACGGTTAACAATTTCCATTCTTATTAGTACAGGCTAGTTTATTTCTACCGCCCCATGTATCTACAAAATATGTTGACTTACTAGGAGGCTAGGACGCTGCCGCCCCCTAGGACGTGGCCACCCATAGGCCATATGTGCTATTTATAAATCCAGATATGCTTTGACACATTTAAACTTTTTACACCCTGAATCCTTAGCCTTTTGATAATGCCTCTTGAGCTTGTCTCTATAGCTCCAAATATTTCTATTCTCTATAGCTTTTAATAACTAGTGCCAAACGTTTAATCAGTAAGAGATATTTATAAAAAATATTGTAATTTAGAAATGACTAAAAATATTGACTTTTAATTACTTTTTTTTGCAAATCGAGTGTAATGAAAATATATATCATCTTCTTATTTTAGGCCATCATTGAATCTCCTGACAAACAGCTGACACTGAACGAGATATACAACTGGTTCCAAAGCACCTTCTGCTACTTCCGAAGAAACGCTGCCACGTGGAAGGTATATTTTTCATCCATTTATCTATCTAGTAGCAAATTAAACTGTGATAATAATTCCACTTTACATTCAGCCTTTGATGTAAAACTGGAGAAAGGTAACCAAAAAGGTTTTTATAATTTAATTTCTTTTGATTTCAAAAAAAATGTCATGGGGTAATTTTTACCCCTTTACTTTATAGCGTATGTCTCAGGTGTGGGGTAATTTGTACCCCATAGTATTAAGTCTTAGGGCATATAACAAGTGACAAGTACAAACAGAATGCGGTGCGCCACAACCTGTCGCTGCACAAGTGCTTCATGCGGGTTGAGAATGTGAAGGGGGCCGTTTGGACCGTGGACGAGGTGGAGTTCTACAAGCGGCGGCCCCAGCGTGCCGCGCATGCTCCCCCACCACTAGCCGGGTACGGCCTGCTGCGATCCAGGCCGCTTCTAATACTCTACTCAATATACACCAATACTCTAATAAATTGCACCAATACATACACCAAGTACACTATGCGACTTTTAATACTCTACTCAATATACACCAATACTCTAATCCACTGCACCAATACATACACCAAGTACACCATGCTACTTTTAATACTCTACTACACCAATATTCTAATCGATACATACACCAAGTACACTCTGCCACATCTAATACTCTACTCGATATACACCAATACTCTAATCCATTGCACCAATACATACACCAAGTACACCATGCGACTTTTAATACTCTACTCAATATACACCAAAACTCTAATCCATTGCACTAATACATACACCAAGTAAACCATGCGACTTTTAATGCTCTACTCAATATACACCAATATTCTAATCGATACTTACACCAAGTACACTCTGCCACATCTAATACTCTACTCAATATACACCAATACTCTAATCGATTGTACCTATACATACACCAAGTACACCCTGCCACATCTAATACTATACACAATAAACGTCAATGCTGTTATTGACATAAGCATCTATACATTACACAAAGATTACACTATACCACTTCTAATATTCTGCTCACATATTAACAATTCTATGGAAGCTACTCAAATACCGCATACACTATGCATATTGCATCTGTAGTATTACAAAAATGCAACACGCCGCCGTCGCGTCGTACTTTACTAAAATCCAACCAATACTCTACTTACTACACTCTCGATAGGAGCACCTTAATTGAAAATGAGTGATTAAATACTCTCCTAAAATCACCAATAATCTACACCATCGATATAATAATAACACAAATTGATTATGCCAATGTAACTTTACCATTACTTACCAGACACAAACAAGTACTTTAATCAAGCTACACTATCGACAATTTACTGTTTTAAAATTTATATTTACTAACCATAAGCACATTATAATACAAATATATTACGTATTGACTAAACCGTTACAGACTAAGAATGCCTGCTGATGCTACAATTCAGGCTAAATTAAACTCTACTCAAATCAAATTCTACTCTACCCCGCTGCACCTAATCACGGAATCACTAGTACGAACAAAGTGAAACACTAATACGTTGTACGTAGAACTCTATACCAAATATGATGCCTAAACATGAACATATCATCACATTTACAATCAATACTAGCAATCCAACTACTAAAATACAAGCCAAACCTAATACTCTAATCAACTTACAACATTATTATTTAAATAATGAAAAAATAAACATCATGATTCACAGCATGACATTATTAACGATAGCACATTACAAATAAAAGTAACACTATGCAAAGGAGAAAACAAACTACACCGAGCTGCTTCTAATTTTATACTCACCAATCACCATCAAGAATATTCTATTCATGGTATACAATCGACATATACTTCAAATGATACATACAATACTCAAATTATACTTACATTTATTTATACTAAATTTCAATGAAATTTGCAAACACATATCGAATCATTAAAAAATAGTATACTAACAATAGTATATTGTCATAATATGTAATTATTGTTACCATTGCTCAAATACATATATCTATCTATAAATCTGAAACTAAGTAAAAACACAATATTTGTACACAAAATAATATCCACTGGCATTTAAGTCTTGATATTAAAATTGTAAACACTGTAAGCTTTATACTAACACAATGTCTGATTTTATATCAGTTCTAATAACACATCACAGTGTTACACTATACATATTAATCTTTTTTCTAATCATTTTCTCTCTAATTTGGTTAAGTGTATTAACTCCTACTGTAAAAATACATTTTTATATTTCAGATATAACAACTATTTGTGTAGTCGATTTTAATGGATTGTGAATAATGTTGCAACCGATGGCCGTTAAAATTTCCGTTGCAACATTACCTATGAGTTTTTGTATTTTATGGTATTTAGGTTTCGTTATTTGTGTGTGTTCGTGGATTTTAACGCAAGGGTCAATAACACTTTCTCGCTTGCCTTTTAACCTGGCTCCTTTCGTTTCCCTTCCTCGGGTACAACACAGATCCTGCATGCCATGGTCTACTCTTCCACGACGATCTTATGTGCTCCTATCATTTTTATGATTATTAAGTTACATAACTTTTCGCTTAAAAGCGATACGGGCACATTATAAGCAATGGAACCTAGCGGAGTATTCGATTTTTTGAATTTGCTAAAAAGAGATGAATTATAGAATGCGATCCGGACGAACCTGTCGCTCCACAAATGTTTCGTGCGCTACGAAGACGACTTCGGCTCGTTCTGGATGGTGGATGACGCCGAATTCGTGAAAAGACGACATCTGAGTCGAGGGAGGCCAAGAAAGTATGAGCCATCGCCCGGGACCAACGCAGCCCCACAACAGTAAGGGCGCAGCTGCACTCCAAGCGACCGTCCAACGAAACCAATCGTCAAATTTATACATCAGCATCTCTTGATCTTTGTCGAATGCTGATTTATTTGAAACGCGAGCCTGTTCTTGTAATTCTTAACTTATTCTCCCGAATATTCTTGCAATCGTTGGGCGATCGCGTCCAAAGCATTTGTATGTTTTAGTAGCGACCGAAAATTATCAAGGATGAGATAATTTTCGGTTTCACGTTAGATCGATGTGATCATTTCGTAAAGTGTATCACTCAGTGTAAAATTAGATCGAACCAAAATTGTATGTTTTTGGTTGTAAACAATCATTATCATTATAAATTTAAAATAGATTTATTGTGTGTGTGTTTATTTTTTGATTTTAATAATTCATTAACACGTCAGTTACAAAAAATAAACATTTCACTATATTAGAAAAAATATATCGCAAAGTCATACGTATTTTGTTTTTGCAAATGTATTAACCATTGTATTTTAATAACTATCTACTTTGAAGCTTAAACTGATATTATTTGCGAATACATTATAGATATTTTTATTTGTATATGGTACAATACAAAATGTGAATCAATCGAATACAATTATTTATGAGATACGAAATGCATGGTTTGCACTTTATATTGTTAGGAAGGATCGTCGTTGGATATCCAAGTAAGATTGTTTTTGGAATCCCATTTACTACTCGCATGATTCCTTTTACAATTTCGAATTTTCTGGTAAGTGTTTCTGCATGTGGCTTAGCATTCGCATTTTCACCATCGCATGCTAGAAAACTTTTATCTTTTTTTTACATTTGATACGCTTGCCTTTTTATCTATTTTATTCTATTTATCTTTTCAATTTTACATACATACCTACAATTCACTACAATATATACAAACACAAACTAATTGGACTGCATTCAAAATTCTACACTTCACTTTTCTACACCCACACTATGAACATCATTAATGTTTAGAAGAGGTTTGAGATGGCAGACAGGGTATGAATTGATTTTTATTAAACATTTTTATTTTTAAACTACTAAAATATATTTATCTAATCGGAGCCTATTGAAAGAAAAATAAAATCACTTATTTAGAATTGTTTACTTCATCAATATTATTTATTTCACAATAATATGCATACCTTAATTTGCGGAAAACTATAATTTCATCTATTTCTACAGATTTATGGGAGCTCAAAGTCCGCCAATGATGACCAGTCCTCATGGGTACAGCGAAGCCTTGAAGAGAAATCTGCAGGTAAGATAGACACTTACAATCTGTTTCATGAATCTTAATTTAAATAAAATTAGTTTCTAACATGTTGTTAATAATTTAATTTTGCAGGGCATGATGGAAGACTGCAATCTCTCTTATATTTCCGGTGACGACCACATGATGCAAACTGACGATTATCCATCATCGCACGAAGAATACAGGTAATTATGATAGCTGGATCTTATATAATAAATCACCTACCTAAAATTCTCGTAAAAATATACGTAAATGTTTTTTTCAGTCGCCCACCGATCATGAATGGATACGGAAACAGCAGTTCATCCCACGATGTCAAAGCTGAAGATCTGAGTGCAAATGAAGTACAAGATATCAAACCAAACCTATACAACCTGAAGAATGAAATGCAAGCCTCTGATTACTCTAACAAAGGTTCGCAAAACGTGCTATAATATATTTTTTAAACAAAATGAATAATGGTAATTCTGAATTTAAAAATCTGCTCGTGTCGTAGATAATAATATTGATATAATACAAAGAATTTATTAAAATTAATGAATATCGTATGAATCACATAATACTATAAGCTGGTATACATTTGTAGAAATATTTAAAAGATTCGATCTCAATACTCCATTTTCAGATTACCCGAATTCTAACAAGGAATCGTCAAACCACCGGCCCAGTGAAACAAGTCACTACAACGACTATAATCGTGAGGACAGATACCGCGCGTCCATGTCCCACAATATTAAAGATGAGGCTGAAAACCTTTCGCTCAACGAGCAGAGATCTGACAAATAAACCAATTGGACAGAGCATCCAGATGAAGAGGCTGAATACACTTCTGAATTCTTTTTGGAGACTTTGTTCTTCCATTGTAGAAATTGATAATTTCAGCATTATTGAAGCATTTATTTGAGTGCTAATATTTAAATGCGAAGTGACCGTAGACGTGTTCCAATCTGTATTTGACTATGTGTATAGCAATAAAGTGATTTGTGGAAACGAATTTCGTGTGGAATCAGTAGTTTAGATTTAGGTCTAATATCACAGTATATAATACAATTAATATTTACGGGTTTAGCTCTACTTCATGTTATTAGGACGTTTATGTGTTCACTGTTGGAATTTTGTATCGCGAGTTAGGTAACCAAATATTTTTTGTTTATTTTTGCCCGGTTTTATCGGGATTCAAGTATTATAGGTTAAATTTGTTTTTAAGGACATTCTAGGTTATAAGTACTAGACTTAGATGAGAGATCAGCATAAACCTTAAAAGGTCCATATCAATATTTAAAATATATAATACATGTATAAGCACAATAAGTAGACGTATTGAATAAGATTAATTCGATTTGCTTAATGATTTACGCCTAGCGTTTTAGTTGGTGTGTTTCCCCCTTATTTTTGCTACTTAACAACCTTTATGTAATGTGATCTCAACATTTTTTCCGCAATACTTTGCGCATGATTTTACTTCCTCTCTACATATTTATTTTATTTGTTTCAATATTTTTTTAACATTCATTTCTGTATAGTGGACCTCAAAAACTTTTAAAATAGTGTCCAAAAAACCTGAATTCATATATTTTTATTAATACGTTTCGTTATATTACTTTTTGAATTTCTTATGTGATGATTGAGTTTCAACAAATTACTTATATATACTTTTGCCAATTTGGATTGGCCATTACATTTTGATTTGGAGGGTGGTTGTAAAAGAATGCATTTTGCTTTTAGGTTATAAACCGTTGAGTTTGTAGGAATTGATCGATGATCTGAAAGATTTTTAATAGTAGTTTAGCGTGCCATAGAACATGGTATTTGTGATTCTGTGGAATTGTTTTTTAGGTGTAAATATTCGTTTTATCGAGCGATGTAAATTGTTTAAGAAATTTAAATCCTAGCCCTAAGCGTTTACTTATAAATATTACATATTAAATCGTTCATGTTGTAGAAAATTTAGAATTAATTATTATAGTAGTAGTAAAATTTTCACTGTATTTCGACGATTTTGATAGTACTATATTGTGATTATTTGAAGTTTTTTTTTTATCGGTACACTCAGTGACGAAAGTGTTCATAAAAATCACATTTTTATTATTGTCATCATTAAAAACAATAATATTATTTTCCGAAATTATTTGACTGAATTATTCTTAGTTGTTACCACTTATTTGATTTGCGTAACCATCAAACCGTCGTCACTTTTACAACTTATACCAAATTTATTCCATAAATAAGGGTGAAAATAATCATATCACACTTACTATGTACTTATAGAAATAAATAGTACTAATCAACTTTCAAATTTGCATTTACCTTTTAGAATTACGTACTTTCGTTATGAAAGTTAAGAGCTAGAGACATAGATGTAAAACTAAATCTGAAACGCGTTTTAAAGCTAAATAAAATGCTTACATCTGTAGCGATCTAGCTTGCTCGTGGGATATATTTTGGTTGTGTTTTAAGGCCAAATAATGTCCGGTAAACACTCCAAGAACGTAAAAAGATAACTGTAAAATATGGTACATGCTTGTTAACTACCGTCAATCGATAAAGACGTAGTGTTGGATCAGATTAAGTTTGGCAAATGTGTTTCTAGCTTTCTGGGTGACCTCACCCGAAGCCAATTGCCGAGCACCGTAGAAGCACAAACTGTACTCTTACGTTATATTATAGGTGTCGTTTAATTTATTTTTTTAACAGAACATGATATTATATTGTGTTACTGCTTTAAATTTGCTTGCAAAGTTATTTTTTTATTAATATTTTTTCAAACTTTTTGTTACGATTGTACTTTTAAGTTGTATAGTGATGTAAAACAGATTTTTATTACGAACTTTTTATTGATTCTTTGAACATATTTACTTGCTATATGCATCTTTTTTGTAAGAAAATGAAGTAAACAATCATATTTCAACATTAACTTACCTATCATGTATTTTTTTGTATGGGGTACTTTATGAGCAATACCTTTGTAAAAGCAAATTTCATTTATAATAATGTAACATGTTTGATTAGAAACACGTCCAGGAGCTCAGTCGTTGTTAAAATTGATTATCCCAAAGGAAAAAAATAGATCGCTAGAAAAGGTAATTTTTTACATAAAATTGGTGTACATTTTTCATTATAACAATTGGATTTTCACCCAATTTAAAAAAAACCCTAAGCAATATATCAGAAGAGTATAGGAAGAAGAAATCGAGTACAACGACTAAACTTCATATTTTTTTAATTTATTATCCATTTAAATTTATCCCTGTGTGAATCGAACGGATTCATATTTTTGGCCAATTTTGTTGCCTATATAACGAAATGTTTAGTGCTATAGATTCTGCCTAAGTGATGTAAGCTGGCAGTACATTTATCAATTGTAAATTATACCTAATTAGTGTTGTAATAAAGCATTACAAGTATACTATCGATATATTTATTTCGCATCCCTAAAATAAATATTAACTGTCATCGTAAAATTGGATAAGCTACGAAACTAGTCAGTAG
>JAOTAV010000016.1:1119803-1140149 GCA_026546445.1 Cyclargus thomasi | reverse complement strand
GTTGTATTATTTTTTGTTTAATCACATTGTTTTATATTGTTTAAATTGTGTGGTGATAAAATAAATTCTATTCTATTCTATTTAACTCAATAGGACATTAGAGTCCATAATGTGTCTGAATAACTTTACAATACTATTGAAATGCTATTGCATAACGTGTAATTTACCATCCTTTTATTCCAGGGTATCGCCGGCACGGACGTTGCTAAAGAGGCGTCCGACATCATCCTGACCGACGACAACTTCTCGTCGATAGTGAAGGCGGTTATGTGGGGCCGCAACGTGTACGACTCCATAGCGAAGTTCCTGCAGTTCCAGCTCACTGTGAACGTAGTCGCTGTTATTGTGGCCTTCATCGGCGCCTGCGCGATACAGGACAGTCCTCTCAAGGTCAGAACTAACTTCATATTAGTCCCGGAACTCGACATATGCGTCTTAACTTCACGTCAATAGCGAAATCGTTAGTTACCAATTTTACCAGAGTTATTAATCTTGTGTAACTAAATTTATAGTTTGGTATATTTAATACTTCTCGTATGTTTCGAGTTTGGATACATAAAAACCGTTCTATGGGCTATATGATCCATGCTGTTACTGTACACAATCAATAAACGTAATGAATGATTTACATGAATTTATACCATGCATAAAAATATAAACTATGTGTACAATCTTTTGAGAATAATTACTTGATTGGCCTTGCAAGACAGACAACATAAATGAGTCTACGTCTAATATGTATTTTTTAGGAAACTAATAGCTTGTATTCCCACAGGCGGTACAAATGTTATGGGTGAACCTGATCATGGACACGCTGGCGTCACTCGCGCTGGCGACGGAAATGCCCACGGCGGACCTGCTGCAGCGTAAGCCGTACGGCCGCACTAAGCCGCTCATATCTCGCACCATGATGAAGAACATCCTCGGACAGGCTGTGTACCAGCTGTTTATTATATTCGCACTCTTGTTTGTCGGTGAGTTGATATTAGGGTGATACGATGGTAATAGAAGTTGAAACGATGGTAATTAGAGTTGAGATGATGGTAACTAGGGTTCATACGATGTTAATCGGAGTAGATATTATATATTAATTATATCTTGTATATTACTTATAATATATTCAATTCAATATATTATAAGTAATATACAAGATATTAATTTGAATGTGATGGTAATTAGAGTTGATATTCAATAGTGAAATCTCATTAAATTGCATGTGTATTGTAATTTTTTATTATGTGTTTGTAATATTTTGCTCCAATACAGCATTAAAATAATTAACAAGAGCTTGAAAATAAATTCAAGCTAATTTTGTAAAAATTGACTGTATACACACACGGACTATATACTTTAAAGGGGCTATTCTAAATTATTGTCAATCATCAGGTGACCGCATGCTGAACATCCCCTCGGGTCGCGGACAGGAGGTCGGCGCGGAGCCCACGCAGCACTTCACCATCATATTCAACACCTTCGTCATGATGACGCTCTTCAACGAGATCAACGCCCGAAAGATACACGGCCAGCGGAATGTGTTCGAGGGGCTCTTCACCAACCCGATATTCTACTCGATATGGATCGGCACAGCGTTCTCACAGGTACGTAGAGGGAAGAAGAGCGGAAGTAGGGGGGGAAGCGGAGAACATGGCACTGTCCAACGAGGTCAACGCAAGCAAGATACACGGCCACCGGAATGTGTTTGAGGGGCTCTTCACCAACCCGATATTCTACTCGATATGGATCGGCACGGCGTTCTCGCAGGTCAGTAGAGGAGAGAGGGAGGAAGCAGAGAGAGATGACACTGTCCAGCGAAAACAACGCTCGCAAGATACACGACCAGCTGAATGTGTTCGAGGAGCTCTTCACCAACCCGATTTTCTACTCGATATTGATCAGAACAGCGTTCTCAAAGTTTGGTAGAGGGGGGAAGGTGGACGGAAAGGGGGGAGAGATGACACTGTCCAACGAGATCAACAGTCGCAAGATGGATAAAAGAATGGGTTCGAGGGGCTGTTCACCAACCCAATCGCAGAACGGATTTACAGGATTGAGGTATCAGCAGATTTGTCTTAGTAGCCCAAGTGTTCTCTGGTTACTAAAAAAATAGTGGCTGATCGACGCCATTGAAGGTAGAGAAAACAATTTTCGAATTCTTCAGTATGGGTATCAAATTAAAGGGTCATCAGGGCACAAGGATTTCAGAATGGTATATCATGGCTATGATAACTAACATTAATAAAACATTACCTACTTAATCAGTCGGCTAATTGTTATTTTTTTAATGTTATATAGTTAATTTGTTCAAAATTAAAATGAAAAAAATATTTTAATATTTCATCGTTATTCCAGGTGATAATAATCCAATTCGGCGGCATGGCGTTCAGCACGGCCGGGCTGAGCGTGGACCAGTGGCTGTGGTGCCTGTTCTTCGGCGCCGGCACCCTCGTGTGGGGACAGCTGGTGACGTCCATACCCACGCGCAAGATACCTAAGAAGCTCGCGTGAGTATTATGATGATTGCTTTATAGACAAAATATAAGTACAACACACTCACATTAACTAGACACTTAACATAACAAAATGTCGAAAAACAGGAATAGAAAACTAGCCAATTATTACCGTTACAAGCGTCGATATTTTAGCTAGTTTTCTGTTGTATTTTTTTGGACATTTAGATGTTTTTTTTGTACATTTCTTTGTTGAGGTCAAATGTCTAGTTATTGTGGCCCGAATAATGCTTTTCGCTCTAAAATGCTCTTAACTTGTTATTTTTTTGTAAGTTAAGTAAAGGTTAATTATCATTAAGGTTTTATATGTTTTATAATAATATGTATAGTTTTATATCACTTTATACATAGTACCACTGTTTAAACGGAGTATATATATTAACGTGTAACATACATATAGGTGTACCGGTTGCGAAATACGCATAATCATCGGTCGAGAACCAACGAGGTTTTATTTTCAATTAAGTTTTACAAAACTCCCAAATGTTTTTTGGGAATTTAAGGCATTGACACACGTCCGAATCACTTTCTATGCAATCCATAGGACAGCGGACAGCCTTTCTGGGTTATGTTTCTATGGATTCCATAATTTTATGGCCTTCGGACGTGTGTATGTCTTTGTAGAACCCCGCTTGTGTGGTCCTATTGAATGCCTTCGCACACAGCTTATATCAACGAGAAACGAAATCTCGATCACGTTTTGATTTAGACATCAGTGATTTCTTAGAATAATATATGAATCAAGATAATATATTACAGATTGGTTTTGAACATTTTGTAATATGCTTACTAATAACATTATTTATACAGCGGATAATTTGTTCAAGGTATCTTTGTCTTAGTACGCTAAACGCAATATGGCATGGCAGAGAAAGACAGATACTTTGTGTAATATGCTGAGTAAATACTCTTATTAGGAAGAAGCTATATATTCTTGAATTCGATATTGAGGATGACAAGACGTAAAATTTAATTAGTAATTTTGTATATTTGAGGCTTCGATTTATACTTTGCTTATCAATTTTGATATGGAGTTTGTAGTGAATTAAAAGATTGCTTCACAACCCATTGTGTCATTACTATTGTAAAGTTTCATTCCCTATCCGTATAAATACTCTTACTAAATATCATATGGTCACTTTCATAGCCATTTAATTGATACTATAATATTATTGAAGATACGACTACTGTCTCAAAATTCAAAAATATCAAGCAAAATTACTTAAATATTTTTTTAAATTTTAATGCATCGTGCAATGTAATAAAAAAATAATAAAAATATAATCTAATTAGTTCCATTTCTAAATTTCCCGCTAAAACCGCTTCAGATGGGGCCGCGGCCAGCCCGACCCCGAAACGATCCAGCCGGGCCCCGACTACGACGCCGATCTCGACAAGAAGCCCCGCGCGGGCCAGATCCTGTGGATCAGGGGCCTCACGCGCCTCCAGACTCAGGTATGAGGGGGCCGACTGGGGCCGATTAGGGGCTATTTGGGGGCCAAAGGGTTGAGGTAAACGGATGGACGCGTGCAAATTACTTTTTCTTATCTACCCTCTTGTTTGTAACTGACATGTCGATTTTAGTTAAATAGGTTTTTTAAAATTGAGTCTCGCTTCGAAAGATAGCTTTGACTTAATTATCGAACTCAGTAGTAGTAGATAAGTAGGTAGCGACTAATATTTTTCTTTTCAGGTTTTTTTTTTACAATTTGCACGTGTCTATCCCTAGGGATCTATGTTGAGGGGGGATTTGAAATTCAATGTTGGATTCGGATACGATTGGATTTAAATCGAAGATTGTTTTAATATTGATAACTAGATGCTAAGAATATAATAATATATATAATTATTATTATATTGTTTCACTAAATGTTACTCCAAAGAAAATCGTCTATAAAACGTTAAATATTAAAACTATCTTCGATTGGACGTATATGTGGGTATATGTAAATTTTTACCGAAATAAAAGTTACTAGGTAAAGAGCTCCAAGTTGCTTGCAAAAAAAATGCGTTATTTATTTATTTTTACATTTAATTGCACCTTCAGCTTTTTTGCAAGCAGCTTCAGCTTAAATATATCAAAGGCTGTGTTAAAAGACTGAAAAAGCGTATTTAAAAGTCACGTAGATTAGTTCCTTTCAAAAGTTGCCGTTAGTATAGAAGTGGCAAAATTAATTTGTACCTTAAACAAAGAGGGATAAGTCTTAGTTTACAGAAAACTTAAAATCACATGAAAGTCAACAGGTCAACACTGCGGATTCTTTGGGCATCCTACGCTAAGTTATCGATGTATTTTGTCCATTATATACTCTTTTTTACTGCTGCATACAAAAGCAACACTGTTATCAAACGCATCCATGCGCGCTGTATAAATAGTTACGTTCCATTTTACACATCATATGATTTACGTTACGAAAAGCCGGGTTATTCACAGTTCGAAAACACCAAAATGAAAAATTCAAAACTTGATGAGAATCATGATATTAATTTTGTTTATTTTTAATTTGATTTTACTTTTCATTCTGATTGATTTTGATTTCCCGATCGTTCCTTCTAAATTTATTTCGTACCTACACAGAGAAACACTACACACAGTAACGAGTAGAATGCTATATTATTTTCGTCCATTTAACAGTAGATTTCGTGCGGTCGCATATTTCGCCGCGCCTTTTTATCCGTCGCATAGGAGTGCGTGAAATCTGCGACCGGACGAGCTAGTTTTTTTTCTTATAGTACCTGGTTTGATGACATCCACCCGAATCTGACTTCTACCTTTATCTCGTAGTATCTGTTTGTTTCCGTACTGCGTGTCATAAAACCAGTCGCTACACGTAGTACATCGTAACTGCATGCGGACAGTCTGGCGCTTCCGAACGTTGAATACTTGAGATTTTATTTAATAATACCGCCCCACCTGTACCCACCTATTGGCATGCGTTATCTAGGCTACTTATCCCTCGACCTCAAACAGTCGCTATGACTACCCATACTTTACATGTACCACAACGTATCGAATCTCTTTATCTATCTTTTATTTAGTCATACTGACTGTTTGATTTTTTTTAATTAGAGTTTTTTTGTCTGTTTTTTATTTTTAGTTTTTACGAATAGTGTTTTTTTTGCTTGTGATACGCCCCGTTACATCCTCGCTACAGTCCCTGCTCGAGCGCGCACGCGCACGGAACTAACCCGCGGACGCAGTAACATATAATTTCCGTATATTTTGTCCACTGTTTTTTAATTATTTTAATGTGTTATTTTTGTACCGGATTGTGTTCAGTTACTGCTCGGGAACGTTTATTTGAGTGTGGAGTGGAGTTTTCTATGACACGGAGCATGCCGCGTGCTCGAAACTAACTCTAACCGGCCGTCACCTATCCTTTGCCGTTGTATTGTCAGTGTTTTTGTGTTTATTTTTCCTTTGGTTTTTTGTTTGTTTTTTTGTTATGTTTTTTGTTTCGTTTTGTGTACGTCAGCCCGTCGCGTCGCGGTATGTCAGGAGGTGGGGTAAGCGTCAAACTGCGACGGGTACTCAGTAGTCTGCCTTGCCTTGGAAGATCGCCTTGACTGTGTTATTTTGCGTACCATTAGGCTTGTCGTAGTCCGTATGAATGTTTTGTGTTGACGCCGCAACAGGTGAGTATACTGTGTAGTACTAACGAGCCTCGATACCCGATTAACTGAAGCGATACTGTCGAAGCTTCGACGTCGGCGCTCCGATCGCGCTCCGGCCGATCGGGGAGTCGATCGAGCGATCCACCTCGGCTCCCAATCAGATGACTAACATGGCACGGTAGTGGTACGCTAAACATCTCTAAAACCCATCGCGAGCGCGCGGCGAACGCGCGACGATACCCGGATCCGTCTAGGAGCGTAACGAAGAGAGTGTGTGACGTCACGCGGCAGTAGGAGTCCCGGCGTCGAGTAGGTGTAGCCACTCGCCCGCATAGCCAGTCTCGACTCGCAGGTAGCGGCGGCCTCGACTCGACCTCCCATTTAGTTTTAGCTTCTCGTTTTGTTTTCGTTTATTTTGTCTATCTGTTTGGTTTGGCACCCGGTCATATATCACCGACACGAGCCCCAGGGCCGCATACATCGTACACCGAACACTACCCGACCGCCCCGCACGTGTCGGCCGCGTGTCTGGCCGCACTCGACTGTGATAAGCCGGTGCCATCTCACCGCCGACAAACGGACAGACCGACCGACGGCATCCTCGTCTCCGATGACATCTCCCATCGACCTCCATGTACAGACACCTATACAGTATATTATTATATGTATATTTAAAGTCTCACTCCGTGTTGGCCTGCTTGGAACGACAGATACGAGGGTACCCTCGCTCGAACCGCTCTGACGTCATCTCGAGACCCCCTTTATTTTGTGTTGGACCTTTATTTTGCATCAATTTGACTAACTTCCGGGCCGCAATAACCGTCTAACCCGCGAGCGATAGACGACCCAGCGGTAGGAGCGCTTAGATGACGTCAGCGAGTCGAGCATATCTGGCGAGGTTGTAAAGCTGGGGCTGCGTCCGCACGTAGGACGGTGTCGAATGGGGCGAGCCGCGCGTCGTAGAGAGGTGTTGTTGGCAGCCCCGGCCGGTGCTGGAGACCGAGGTGTAGTGGCGGGCGCGGCGCACGGCGGCGCGCATGCGGCGACGGACGCTCACGGTACACCCACCCCTAGCGAACCACCCCCTAGCCACTAGCTTCCCCTCCCTGCACCCTAGGACTAGCTCCCTAGACTCTAGTGTGATTAGTGTCATCCCGCAACAAGCTTGCGGCAAGTCTTTCGACACTGTCTCGTCTTTTCGCTGTGCGCTCTCGTCGATCGCGAGGGGGAGCTCGACCCTGGAATTTTTTGTTGAAATTTTAGAACCGCTGGGACCCCGACTAGTGTCGACGACTTCCCGACAGCACCCCCTAGTTTCCGTCCGTTTGTTTGCATCTCGGTTCGTGGCCGGAGCGGCGCTCGACACTGTCTTCCTTCCCGAGCACCTCCCCACGGGCCGACTCTCTCCGCTTCGTATCTCATCTAGAGTTCCCGCCGCCGAGGCCCCCGGATCTCCCGGCGGTCGCTAGCACTTTTCGTTTAGCTGTGTGCATGGCCTCCCGCACGGGTCGTCCCGGGTCATTCGTCAGCTCTAGTCGTCGCGCGGCACAGGTCTGCATGCGTAGCGATAGTACGGACGCCACACTCTGAATACGGGCTGCGCTCGGCCAGAGAACATCCACCCCACACTCGGTAGGGTCGCGGGGGGCGCGAGGGCGCGAGGGGCGCGGCGAGGGTGTGAGGGCGCGGCGAGGGGGCGAGGGCGCGGGGCGGGCGTCAGAGGTTGTGTTGGTTGCAGCTCCGTGTGGTGCGCGCGTTCAAGTCGACGCTCGAGGACCTCGAGGAGCGGCTGTCGGCGCACGGCGCGGCCGGGCTCCGCTCGCGGCTGCGCGCGCCCCCGCAGGACATCGCCTACATCGACGACGACGGCCCCGCACGCACTGAGACCACCATATTCTGAACGCACACGCACGCCGCGACACGCACACACGCCACTCTACCCGCCCCCGAGCGGCGATCGCACGGGGGCACCTTTCGTTTTGTTTGTTTGCGACGCGCCCGCGCGCAATTCGTACTTAAAATCTCCCTGCGCGATCTCGATCGCTTGTCGCGGTTTCTCGTCGAATATCGTAAATTTGATAGAGTGTTAAATTTTTAGATGTAGATAGTCGATAGCAATAAAGTATGCGTAGAC
This sequence comes from Cyclargus thomasi, assembly GCA_026546445.1. Taxonomy (NCBI): domain Eukaryota; kingdom Metazoa; phylum Arthropoda; class Insecta; order Lepidoptera; family Lycaenidae; genus Cyclargus; species Cyclargus thomasi. The sequence continues at coordinate 1,131,893 of JAOTAV010000016.1, read as the reverse complement.
GGAGGCCCGGTGGGAGGCTCCGACCGACGTGCCTGCGATGTTTCGTGTTACCCGTTGGAGAGTTTAACGTTTCGACCGAGTATCGCCTGGCGACACGGCCGCACGAATGTATGTGCGCGTAGAACGCTACGGTTCATGGATATATATTGTAAATAATAAGGACGTTTCTCGACCTGCTGTTTGTATATCGGAGAACTACTATTTTATAAATCTTATATCTTTGAAATTGTACCTCTATCTTATGAGCCCTAGCTTTTATCGATATACCTAGCGCTTTACATACTTTGTAAAATTTTTATCTCTTTCGCACTTTTACCGTGTAGGTAGTCGATGCGTATGGAATTTACGAGAACTACTCGATTACGGCTTTCGTGTTTCGTTTCATAGTAAATTTTGGGACCACTTTAACCCGTTTCTGCCTATAACAGGGATACAATTAGACCTACAGATACGATAATATGTTATTTTAGTCGAGATATACATAGAAAACGATTTGTAATATCTATTATAGCCATGTCTACCTGAAGTTCAGTATGAATGGACTTACTCTGTTGATGTATGAGTTGAGTGTGAGCGACTAGCCCTAGCACTAGCGGTACCAGCCGCGTCGTATTGGGCGCCAGTCTTAGTAAGAACGCTCTATTTCAGATGTTAACGGTAAGTGTAGGTCTGAGTCGAGTAGGCTTCGCAGGAAGCCGCCCGCCCCAGTGCTGAAGTAGGTACACTACAGTACAGTTCAGTAGAGCATGAGACCCGTGTTGCACGTTGTATGTCCTCGATACATACACTCTGGCTTAACAATTTACGACCTTATATTCTACGTACGAGAACACAGTATCGCTCACGAGTAGGGTAGCGTTATGACGTTTACTTATTGTAAGGTGAACAACAGAGCGGCCATTTTGTGGCATGCACGTGTCGACAAAATGGCGGCTATTAGATTGTAAGTACAGAGTATCGATTTGAGATGTTATTAAATTTTGGTCTAGTGTTGTTTTTTTTATTATTATTAATTTTGCTTCGCATTTAAAGTGTGATCATGCTTATGTTACAGCGTTTGCATGTATACCGATGTCTGTGAGTATGCACAAGGTGTTATTTTTATTAGATGTTTGGTAGCGTTGTCATTTGATTTTATATTTAATGCTTCTTTTTATTTATTAAGTATTTTAAAACGCTAGATTTACTTTAATAAACTTCGAATTTTGAATAAGTTCAGCTTCTCGAAACTACCAAACCTCTAACTCTAGTGTATAAGCGAATGTATAAAACGAAAAGAATATAATATCTCCACCTAAACACGATTAATAGAAAATAAGCATCAAACCATAAAACATAAAGAAGTTTGTATTTTTATTTTTATCGTTGACTCGGTTGTGTAAGTACTTATTTTCTTATGAAGTTATTTTCTTTGTCTTACTGCTTTTTTGTTACTTATATTTTAGTTTTAAATACTACTTACATACTTAACCGGCATAAACATTAGTTTAAAAACTCATTTTAATAAAAGTATTTATTTCAACACGGATATTTTATTTAACCTCAAAGACGCTTCGAAATTAAAATACGCCGCGACATAGCTCACATACTGGATTTTTTATATTTTTTCAATCGTAGCAATAGTTTTCACTCGGTATTTTTTAAATCTTTCATACTTTTTTTTTATTGCTGGATGCCCGATTGCCCCGCCCGAGCTAGAGAATGACCCCTACCTAGTTTTTAGGCACATAGTATCTAATGGATATGCTAAAATCTACTAAAATTTCTACTTTAGCTACTTCCTTCGTAGTATCGGAGTTCTAAAACCAATCCGACCATGAGGACGGGCACGTCGAGATGACGTGTGACGTCACAAACTTGGGGCTTCCAGTCGCAAAGATATCTATTGTCCGAAATAGATTTCTTTAATTCTTGGTTTTAGAATGCCTCGCAATGAATCTATTTTTCTATTAGCAACACAGTTTAGTGCGAATAGTACCCGCGAGAGTCGTGCGTTGCGCGCCAACTGACGCGTACGTCATTGTTTTGCAGCAAAAAGCGGACATTTTGGCCGGTCGCAGGATATTTGTCAATAATTATTTGGCGGAGCACCGGAGGATCAGCGTGCAATCTGGCGGCAGCTCCCTGCCCGCCCTCAGCCCGCAGTCGCATCAGAGCGACGATTAAAAACGAAACAGACCATAAACAAAAGTTAAAACATTAAAAAACCCGCGAAAACGTTACCGCGTTCCAGCTTTTGCCGCGATTCGACAACTGCCAAAAACTTTTGTTCCAATTTTGAATGTATATCCGTAAAAAGAAATATATAGGGTGTAAGACTTTGAAATGATTTACTAAATAATACTATTAAGTAAAATATTAGTCTTTGCAAATTATATAAAGTATAGATTAAAATCTATGGTGCACTTTTAGATCGAATATATGTAGTCTCTTTAAAAACTCGAGTAGCCCGATTTATAAAGCGTTTCCTTAAAGGAATATAGTAATCGTTGTGTTTTTGTATATAAAGATATATTTTATATATTTACTGATCGATAAAAATATGCAAAATAATAAAAAATATAATGTGCCATGTTTTAAAAATGGAATAATCAAGTGCTTTTATGGAGTTAGGTTAATATGATAATTAAATTTGCTTGTTTTGTTTTATATGTCTGTCAGTATGTAGTTGTGTTAGTATGTGTTTCAGAGTAATTTCTGACATCTGATCATCGACGCATGTACCTAGCACACGACCGCTTGTGGTAACAATGTGACTGTCCCTACTCCGGTAACAACAACTCTTCGGGAGCTCAGAACTATAATGCCAGATCTAGCCGCAATACTTACACATAAGGAGTAGCCGTAGTCGAGTGTCGTAGTTAACTCATTTGCTAGTTCGCTTGGGCCAAACGGCAAATCTTGGCTTGTTCCTGACATTTCACTTACCATTGTAGAAATTAGAATATAGTTTGTAAAAATATATCTTAGCCACATTCTAGAGGAGAGGACTTTCCATCTCACTCTAATACAAAATGTAAATCATTCGGAAGGTAGAAGGAATATCGTAGGTATAAATAAAATTTTTAATCATTATAGTTCTGGGCCCCCAACTGATATTTTGTTTACATGTTCATATTAAGTCGGTGTTTGATGTTATAAACTAACTAGCATGTAGTAACAGCTGTCATAGCGAACAGCCATCGACATACATCCACCCGAACACACAGACCCGGTCTTCCCGATTTTGTTTTCATCACATACCCACAAGCAAATTTAAATATCAGTGCGTTCAGGTTCAAATTTCTAATATTTATACGCTAGAATAAATAAGTTTTTTGATAAATTCACTATATAATGCACTCGGTGTAGAAAATTGCCTGCTAAAACGTAGATTTAAAAATGTTATTCTAAAATATATAGTCCTAAAGTTAGGTGACGAGTGATCGAAGTTAAACTTTGTCGGATGTTACGGTACGCTCACTCTTGTGTCTCGTACACGCCACATAGACTACACGGAGCATGGACTCGTATGGTATAATAGACTTTATACCGCTTTTATGTCTCCTAATATTAGTAATAAAGTATCTATACTCCAAAGTAACTTTCATTTCACCCTCGCGCCCCTTTGGAGCTACATAATTAAGGTAAAAATCGTTTGGAGTTTTTTGTTCCGTGTGACGCGCGCCGGGCCCCGTCCGGCGGCGTCTTGTTTGTCGTCTCGATGTTAGAACCGCTTCGCAACTAGACTCACTGTAGCATGCGTTAGTGGCCGCGACGCGCGAGGCGGGACCCCCTTCACCTGTACTGTATACCCTCCTACACGCTTTGTATGTAGATACTTGTTAGACGTACTCGTTCGATAGTAATGTGTTCGAAATATCGATCATCGATAGCTCGTAGCGACGGTAGTTTGGTATCATCGTGTCGATAGATCGGTCGCACGTAACTCATATCATTTTCTTATTACGGTGGATAAGTCCACGAGTAGGAGTCGATATCGATACATCAAACCGCATTACTCGCGCCCATCACTACTCATGCGCTTCTCTATTTTAGTTCTAGATTTAAACTACTCTCCGAATATCGAAATGGATCTAGTATGTGAGCGATCGTTAAAATATATGTGCTTTGCAAATATCGCATGGACGAGGCCGCACCTCGCGTGCGCGACCGTACACACACACACGCACACGGCGTCGACGAATATATGTGAAGCTTCACACGCAGACGAACGCTACGTACATCGACGAGAACTGTGTCGATACCGTTATCACGTCGAAAGTTACGGAGCCCTGGATGGAAAGTGTCGAATAGTTTAAGTGCACACACCATGAATGTGCTTGTTAAGGTGTAGGATACCCTGCGATTATATTTCTTTACCTACTCTATTTATAATTTGTCTCTTTCCTACATCTGTCTCGCTTAGCGCGGCACGCTTCGGTCCCCGAGATCCGTGTACTTCGCAGTCGATCGCCGTTCCCCTGCTACGTTAAGCGTTTATATTATGTTTATTTTGTACGTTCGATGAGTTCGCGAACGGCGGTCGGCGCGAGTGCGTGCGCGCGAGCGTACAATGATGGATCTCTTTACTTCATGTTCTTGTTTTTATTTTCTTTTCCATGAATCCCAATTGCACACGGAAGGTCATAGGTGGCGAGTTACAAGAGCGCTTGATTCCTGTGCCCTACAGCAAGACATCTACCGATCAAGCTGTAAGATATAAACCAAAGCCTCTCACGTCTACGTTCAGTTTTACTTTTGTCCTGTTTTATGTTTACTGTTTACTGTACTCCACTTACGACTCGTTCTACTGTTCCGTTGCTTGTCCGTGCCGGCGGCCGTACGGACTCCACGCGAGTGTCCCCGGCTCCGTGCGGCCGCCGGACCGGTCGACTCGCATGCTCATCATCTCGCATGACTCCTGCATGTCTTTAATTCGACGGTTTCTTTGGTGTTTGGAAAATTATTTACACAGTTCCTAACCAACGTGCAATACGATTAGATCGTGCCTAATGTTGGAATTGAATTTTCTGAATGTTCACTCACGAAAAGAATCGCTTTTGATACCGAATACACTAAAATATGTAAATAAGATTATACTTCTAACGATAGGATCTCACTATCTCGAGTAGATTTTGTAGTAGATTTTAAAAGTTGCAAATTTTTAAGATAAGGATAGCTTCACTTTCTTCTCTAAGGCACACGATAGAAGTAGGACGAGCAGAGTATATCACGTCGATCATTATCATGGGCTAGCGGTAGACGTATATTTTGTTGCCTCATACTCGCACACAAGTCGAAAGGGGGCTCGTCATGGACGCTTTCATCACCATCGAGAAGCTTCTAGATGTTAGTTCCGCGTGGGGAGGTAGCTGCGCCGGCGAGAGATGTCGCGTAGAGCTTGGCCGGTGTAATACAGTCACAGCTGCACGGTGACGGGACGGCGCGCCCGTATTCAGAGGGACACTGCATGGCATGACACACGGCGACGGGGCGACCCGCGCTGACATCTGTGACTGGAATTTCGAAACCTAACGCTTGCCGCCTTTTTTGAGCTCGGTGTGCTTTCATTAATGTTTTTTATGGAATATGTATTTTGCCACCACGGCGAACACTTTTTGTATCTCGATAACTTCCCGATATTGAATGAGATCAAAAGGTACCCGATCCCCGCCGCCCCGGCCCGCCGCTCGGGCCCACTGCGTCACACTTCACTTCTGTCAGTATCTCACGTGTGAATGCATTCTTCTCAAACTTCAAGGTGATCCCCAACTTTTTCAAAACTTGAGTTTGCCAGTTTTTAGCGGAACCTGTTTGGAAAATTTCATCATCGTGTCCTATCATTCAATGGATTCATAGTCTACGTACGATAAAATTCATGGGAAAATCCTAATTCGCGTTCCGTTAAAAACTGGCTACTTTTTAAATGTTTGGGTTTACCTGTCATCTATATTTCGCTACACTGCTACACGACTCCATGTATGTCACTACTTGCTATCGAAATTTGTATTTAGAAAACTAGCTTAGAAATTATCAAGAACGACTTCCAACTTTTCAAAATTAATATAAACGTAGATTTAATTAGGTAAAAATATGACTAATGCAATTAGGTTATAGTATAGTTAAAATTGAGTTTACAAAATATGAGTCGAAATTAAAAGTTAAGTTTTGGGATATCGCACTCGACTCGAAGCAACTTTTGTAAAACTTTTGAGTAATCAATGGCCGCAGGGCCTCGGTAGTCGAGTGCGAGTACTCGCGGTGACATACGGCGGGTCGTGTAGGGGAAGTGGGGCGTTCCGGCGGGCGTGCGGGGCGGGGCGGGGGGCGGGTAGTGACGGCGGCGTCTGCGCAGATCCGCGTGGTGAACGCGTTCCGGCAGGGGCTGGACTCGCGCGGGTCGCTGGCGGACGCGGCGCTGGCGGAGGCGCTCCGCAAGCAGACGGCGCTCAGCAAGCGGTACTCGGCCAACGCCAGCGTGGACTACGCAGAGCTGGCGCCTCCCGAGCTCGACGTGGAGCGCCTGTCCTCCCACAGCCACACCGAGACCGCCGTGTAACGCCGCCGCCGCCGCATCACCTATTGTTAACTAGTGTGTTTAATTATTCGATTGTTTTGAAAATATTTTATTACGATACGCGCGATACGCGTCTGTTGAACAAATATTATTAATTTTAGTACTTAAGCGCGAGGACGAGCGAGTGGACGTGTGTTTTTGAATATACATTTTCGCGTAGCGTCGGGTCATCTCGCACGGAATGAAATGTTTTGTATCGGGGTGGGGGCGCGGCGCGGGCGGGCCCCTCCTGTACATTTGTCGCCTGCCGCGGGGCGCCGCCCCCGCGCCGCGTGTCCGCCGCTTATTGACTATCAGTTAAGACGTTTGTTATAAATTTCAGTAACTTTTTGTTTTACGACCTTTTCCCCTAAATCTAAGTATACATTTAAGTCATATCTCGGAGCCGGTGGGCGGGGCCGCGCGCGCGCCCCGCGACCTCCACTTCTGACATCTTCGAATGTTTAAATAGAAGTAAACGTTAAATTGTATATCTGAAGGTATTTATTTGTAATGCTAGTCTCTTATGAAACAGAATACTAATTATTCAATTATTATAATGTACTTATTGATTATTGATAAATACTTCGAGTTTATTAAAAGAAATATAGTCTACGATGTAACGATTTTGATTTTGGAATTTTTTGTCTCCGAGCTGTATGCGGTCGCGGTCGCCGGCGCGTGTCGCGTGTCGCGGGTCGTCGCGGGCGGCCGTGACCCGCGCGGTAGGCGACGTAGGTCGCAGCAGTGGCATTTTCGACTAATATGATAAGACGTGTACTCGCAGGCCGCGACGGGCGTCTCGAGCGCCGCGCGCGCTCGCTTTAGTAATAATAAATAATGATAAAATGAGAACGATTTAGCGATTCGGCGATGTTCAATTTTGTATAGAACGTTTCATAGTAGCGGTATTGAGAGTTGTTACGTTTTATTTTGTGACGTCCGGGGCGCGGCGTCGCAGTCCGAGCGGGCCGGACGGACAGGGGGACGACCGCCGGACGGACAGGGGGACGCGCGGACGTGGCACGACCACGATATTACAATCTTGTAAGTAATCAAGTATTAGCTTCGAATCGATAAAGCCTTTTTGAAACTAGTTGGAAATGAATTGACTTTCACATGTTAATATTATTAGTAATGGTTTATGTGAATAGTTGAGGGCGAGCGGAGTTTTGTGTATATTGCTATTTTCGTTTCGTTTAAGTACCACGAGTTTTCCGATGAAAGACATATTTAGGAGTCTACTGTGGTGGACGCTCGACGTCCGTAACAACATATTGTTTTGACATGACAGGCCACTAACCATCTAGGTAATAAGTCCCATTGTTGTATTTTTCGTCTCACAATAAATGAAAATCTATTTTATTGTTTTTAACTGTGTAGTTTTATTTCTGTTACCCATTAAATTGATAGCAATAATTTAGATTTAGAGAATAAATGAAAATTAGTCTATAATAAACATTCAATTAAAATATTCTACTAGTACGTAGGGTTCGATTCCCTCTATTGGCCTGCTACTGCCAAAGATGCACTTGACCCGCTAAGTTACAAGTTTGGAACCGTTAACATTGTCCGCATTTGATTCTAACATTTTCTTTATGTTGCATTAAGACATCTCAGGCAAACGTTAACTTTTGAAACTGCTAAAGCGTTAAAATTGTGTCGTATTTTTTTTTCACTTACATGGGTGTATCAATATATTATTACTAAAATCTGGTTCTATAATTCGTCATCTTAAGCCAGATTGGCAGTAAAACAATCAAGTTTATTGTACTGTATAATAACGAGAACTTACAACGATAGAAAATAAAATTAAAGGTCCACAAAATACGTAAGCTAATTAGCAAGAGAATTTTATTATAAAGTTTAGATATTTTTGCATAACTCTTGTTTTATTACTTATAAGGTCAACTTTTAGTGCTATTTTGACGATAGTACTATTTACGTACCATCGAAGAAACTGATCCATAGGCAGAGGGCGGATCTTCATAGTTTAGTCGGGTTATACCAATTTATTGTCATGATCTGGCAGCTGAATTTGACACAACTCGACCTTACGTAGAACCGCCATCTGCCCATAAATCAACTTCTCTGAAAGTACCTATTACATAGAATTTCGCGTTACGTATTTTATGGACGGTCCCTATATAAGCGTATCAGTTCAGCGAAGCGCTATCAGCCCCGGCGGCGGTTCAGGCGGCAGGAAACCCGGCAGAGATGTGTTAGGATCTGAAATTGAGACATACACAAGGTTAAGAAACCGTTGTTATTTTTTATAGATCTATGGAACAACATCACTGCACACAAGTCCGTTATCCAGCGATATATTTTTGATATGGTAATCTTCATTTTATTGGTGACTAAAATAACCGTTAAAGGTTTCGGGACCAAATGTATGTCCCTACTAAATTTCTACAATATTGTGTTCAGTAGCTAGAACTCAAAATTACTTCATTTAATTGTTACGTCCGCATTGCTTTTCAAAACAAAAACATAGATCGGCTTGAACAGTTGAAGTAACTATGTTTGCGGATGTATACCAGCCGGGTTAGCATGGCGTCATATGTATGTCTACATACGAAAATATAGACAATCTGACAGATTGTTGGGATATCCAATTTGTCTATCCTGCTGTAGCTAGAAAAGCTTTCTCGGTCACCATGCTAAGCATGCTGGTAGCCGCAAAAAGAATATCTTCCGACCGAGCGGGGGGTAATGCCTAGCCGCATTGACAAGTGGCAGGCCATTGTTTTTGTATGGGATTGACATAGTCGCTTATGCCACTAGTCTAGGCCTGTCTATATAATGTATAATTATATACCAACGCAAGGAATATACAACTAAGGAAAAGAAACATTATTTTCTTTGGAGTAGAAGAAATTGAGAAAGGATACGAAAATCTACTTACCATGATATTAAACATTATAAATAACACAATGCTAATAAATTGTCAAAGATGGGAAATTGAGCATGTCAATAGATTGGGAAAAAAATCTGAAAAAATAAGACCTATTATCGTTACATTTACCACAACAAGCAGGAAAATTGAAATATTAAGAAAGAAAAAATCATTAAAAGATTCGAATATTTACCTTAAAGAAGATTTTCCCCCTGACGTGCTTTACAAAAGAAAAGAATTGCAAGAAGAGCTGAAACGTGAGCGAGAAGCTGGGAAAAAAGTAGCCTTACGTTATGATAGAATTGTAACATTAAAAACAAGGGAGACAGATACATTCACACCAGACAAAAGATATAAAAATAAACGTCATATCTCTACATCACCGGACGAAAATCACAAGGAAGTTCCGAAAGAATATGGGAATGGCAGAGTGAAACAGCTCCCCAAGAAAAATAAGTCACAATCAATAACAAATTTTCTCCGCCCATCGCAATTAAACCTCGATTCTGATGATTCCCAAAAAAACTAGTAAGTGCCTCTCCAAAACCGCAACAGCCTCCAAGCCGGCCGGTCACCGTGGAGGAATCGGACCACAACCTCCTAAATCACAAACAACAGAATAAAATAAACAAAAAAGAAAAATCGTCAAGTCTTCACGTTGCCAGTCTAAATGTCAGAACGTTATTATCAGACAGCAGAATAGAGGAATTAAAATACGCTATCACAGGAATAAAATGGGACGTTATAGGCTTGTGTGAAATTAGAAGAGAAGAGGAAAAAATAGAAGAATACTCCGACTTTATCTTCTTCCATACATCTTGTACGAAAGGAAAAAATGGTGTTGGGTTTTTGATTAAAAAGCATCTTAAAAATAACATTATTACTATGAAATGTTTTTCAGACCGTATAGCGCTATTAGAAATACAACCCCTCGACAACTCTATATGGACCCTAGTACAAATTTATGCCCCTACGGAGATATGCACTAAAGAGGAAATAGAAACCTTTTATAATACATTGCAATATACTCTTGACTCTATTCACTCTAAAAATATTATCTTACTTGGAGATTTTAACGCCAAAATAGGTAAAGCTGAAATAAATGAAGAAAGGAATATAGGGCGCTATGCACATGGGAAAAGAAGTCCACATGGTCAGAAATTAGTAGAGTTTGCACTCGAAAATAATTATTACATCGTCAACAGCATGTTCCCATGTAAGTCGCACAAAAAATGGACGTGGCGGTCCCCAAATGGCTTACATCTTAATGAGATCGACTACATACTAACAAATCAACCGCGAAGTATTAAAAACTTTGACATAATAAAAAGTCTGAACTTTAACACCGACCACAGAATGATTAGATGCGAACTAACACTATGTGCAAAACTTTGCAGGAAATTTATAAAACCCGTCAACTACTCTCAAAATATATGTACTAACATGTCAGAACAAGACTCTACATACTGGGAAGAAAAATTTATAAACGCTTTAAAGTCACACAAAAAAGTACAAGATCAATACGACAAACTAGAACAAGAAATAAAAGATTTTTTAAAACAGTTGCCTAAGAAAAAGAAGTCTTCAAATTCATGTATAAACGAAGAAACAAAAGAACTCCTGAAGCAAAGGAAGGAACTCTATGCAATGAAAAAAACTAAGCAAATAAAGTGCGAAATTACCAGACTAAGCAAGCTTATCAACCGCAATATAACTCAAAGAAAAAAAATTATAAGACAGAACACTTTTGAGACATTTATTAACAAGAATGGCGCTCTACGTAAAGCCTTTAAAGAGTTAAGTAATAAATGTGAATGGACGGGATACCTACAGAATAGGAAAGGTGTTAAGAAATACAGGCGCCCAGATATCATAAAAGAAGCAACAGAATTTTATAAGAGACTCTACACGGATACACGTAGCCCTTGCTTAATTAATAATAAAAACTCAGACAGGAATGTGCCAAAAATTCTTACGTCGGAAATCGAAAATGCTATAAAAACGCAGAAAAACGACAAAACACCCGGAAACGACAAAATTACCAACGAAATTTTAAAAACTCTATCTACTTCACTATTAAGACCTCTTCAAATGCTATTCAACAACATAATTGAATCCGAGGAAACGCCATATCAATGGTCCAAATCAACAATTGTATTACTGTTTAAAAAGGGAGATAGAAGCGATCTCAGTAATTATAGACCGATAAGTCTTATGACGAATTTATATAAAATCTTCGCTAAGATCTTGCTGGGAAGAATAACAAAAACTCTTGAAGAAAATCAACCCCGTGAACAAGCAGGTTTTCGCAAAAGCTACTCAACCATAGATCACATACAAGTATTAACCCAACTCATAGAAAAGTCGAAAGAATATAAGAAAATTGTATATATGTGTTTTATCGATTATACAAAAGCGTTTGACTCTCTACATTTCGAAGCTATTTGGTCAGCTCTAATACAGCAAGGAGTTGAAAACAAATACGTCCGTCTTATCCAAAATATCTATAGAAAATGTGAATCCAAAATAAGATTAGAACGCGAAGGTGAAGAATTTCCTATTCAAAAAGGGGTGAGACAGGGAGACCCCCTGTCCCCAAAAATTTTTTCAGCTGTTCTTGAATCTATATTTAGGGAACTGGATTGGGATACGA